>JANRGW010017118.1:0-14330 GCA_024733675.1 Psilopsiagon aymara | reverse complement strand
AAGGCGCAGGCGGCGCTTCCACAGGTGACTCGCGGGCCCGGGGCCGCTCTCCGCCCCGCTGCCGCTCGGCTGCCCCTGCGCGTTCGTGCCCCTGCGCCGCGGCCGCCTGCGCGACGCCCGTCTTCAGCCACTTCGCAGCGCTTGCGGGAGCGCCGGGGGACATGGCTTTGCTCCGGCTCCTTCTCCTCTTGCTCCTCGCCCAGCGGGGGCTCGGGGCCGCCGGCGGCCAAGGGCAGGCGGTGCGCAGCCAGGATTGGGCACTTAGAGGGAGGCAGCCTATTTACAACCACATCAAGAGCCGGGAGCCTCCGCCGGCCCCGCGGAGCCGCTCTCCAGCGAGCACCATCTTGGCGCAGCGGCTCGCTGAGGAGGTACCCCAGGACGTGGCCTCGTTCCTCTACACGGGTGACTCCCGGGAGCTGCGGCGTGCCAACTGCTCCGGGCGGTACGAGCTGGCCAGCCTGGCCGGCAAGTCGCGCTTCACCTCCCACCCGTCCCTGCACGGGGCCCTGGACACCCTCACCCACGCCACCAACTTTCTCAACATGATCCTCCAGAGCAATAAGTCGCGGGAGCAGAACTTGCAGGAGGACCTGGAGTGGTACCGCGCCTTGATCAGGAGCCTCCTGGAGGGGGACCCCAACATCTCCAGGGCAGCTATCACTTTCAGCACAGAGCCTTTCTCCTCCACACCCCAGGTCTTCCTCCAGGCCAGCAGGCACGAGAGCCAAGTCCTCCTGCAGGACTTATCCTCCTCGGCTCACCGCCTAGCCAACGCCTCTGTGGAAACAGAGTGGTTCCACAGCTTGAAGCGCAAGTGGAGGCCACATCTGCATAGGAAGGTCTTGAACACGGGGCCCAGAACTTTAGAGAACAGCTGGAAGAGATGGGAGAGCTTCACTGCCGATAAGAACCACATCAGGTGGTCCTCGCCTTACCTGGAGTGTGAGAATGGGAATTACAAACCTGGCTGGCTGGTGACTCTCTCAGCGGCTTTCTATGGGCTTCGGCCAAACCTCCTTCCCGAGTTCAGGTAGGAGGAGCGGTCATCTGCTTGCTTTCTATCGAGGAAGGGGGTAGAATGGGGTTTTGGCTATGCCTCCTTCCTAGAGAAGGGCATGCTGTGTCTCTGGAGTGACCTGACCAGCCCTTGCCAGACTGGCTGCTCAGTCACACCGCAGAGCGACCTCAGGCCTTCCTGTTGAGCACTACCTTAGTGTGCCGTAGGGAGCAGTTGCTCACTAGAAGAATCACTTTCATCTTCATCTGTAAAAGAGTGTTTGCTTTACATGCATTGAAACAGGTGTGTGTGTGGGCTATGCTCCTGGTGTGCTTCAGGTGGGGAGAGGAGAGGAGCAGTTGTCAGTTGCAGTTATTTCTGACTGCAAAAGGGAGGTGTTTACCGAGACGTCAGTTTCTTGCTACACTGTGTAACTAGGCATAGTTTGACCCTAGCTGTGATTTTTAACCAGCTGGGAATCAGTGTTGTTATGCTGGTAAACTGTGGTTTCTGGCCTCCAGAGCACATCCACTGTGGGGTGCGCAAGCCTGGTCAGTGGTCAGTGTGTTTGTAGGTGAATAAGTATTTGTGACTGCAGTTCCGTCATAGTGTATGTGGCTACAGCCTGAACTGACAGTTGGAAAGCTTGCCTTAGGGACACCCCTGGTTTACATAGCTGAGGAGCCGATGCTTGGCATATGTAAAGAATTGCTTACTTTTTTTATTCCTGTTACCCCAGGACTTTGCCACGGGGCTGTGACTAGCGGAGGGGAGGGGTATAAAAAGGATCACTCTTTTAGGCCTTTCTAGCAAAGGGGTATTTGTCCAAAGAATGACAGCAACCTGACTTGTATGAGATGCCAAATTTTTCCACTGGCACTTCTGTGGTGGGGCTCATGAATAACACTATCCCTTGGGGAATACCCACTACCCAGAAGCAGCTGGCATTTGTCAGGCAGGGGTGAGAAGAGCACAGAACTTGTGCTGCAGATCAGTAGTGGGTAAAGGCAGACAAGAACACAGCAGATGCTGAAGAGATTTTGCCATATCGAGGTGGTGAGCCAGTAATGTTCGTGAACCCTGGTTGTCTTGGCTTACTCTGAAATCCCATGGGATCCAACAGGTATGAATGCTTTTTTTTTTTTTTTGAGAAAAAAACCAAACCCCAAACAACTCTTGACTAAAGAGTGGCTGCTTATTTCTCTATGGAATCACCTTTTGCTCTGAAACTCGCACTTCTGGAGCTGTCAGGGTTAAGGTGCAGTGGACTCATCTGTAGGCTGCTTGTTGCTTAATTCCTCTCCAGGCCAAAACTCAAGAATAGCTCTGTAGCAGGAATCTTCTGGACCTTGCAGGTGGTCCAGAAAAGTTCATGAAACTTCTCATAGATCATTGAAATTTAGTGTTCTATAACTTCGTGATGCAGATGAAAACTAGGGTAGGCTGATACTGTCTTACTGGGGACAGAGGTTCACATAACTTGAAGAACTACCAGGCTGGGGCAGGGTGGCTGCTACTAACCAGCTGTCTTGAGAATTTAGATCTTGATATCAATTTAAATCAAAGAAACTTCTGCCTTGACTTCAGTGAAGAGAAAAAATCAAAACCATGACTTTTAAGCAGAAGAGTCTAAAGGTTCAATCTCAGCTGTATGCCAAGATCCTGTGCTGCCAGGAAGCGTCGTCGGGTGTCAGGTTTTGCTGTGGTAGTTCTGGTGTGACAATGCACCAGGTCCGTTTTGGAGTAACCCTAGCCAACCGAGGCAACCAGTAGAGGTCCTCCTGGGTGCGGTACAAAGCATTGCCTTCACTTCCTCATCTTCTCAGCCTCTGTTTGCTGTGTGGGAGTCACTTCAGTTGAAAAAATAGAGTAACCTGTTGTAACTGTGATACATCAGAGGGCATCCATTAAGCGCATGTAAACTTGGAGAACCTCTTCTAATTTAGGAGATCTTGTGATGGGGTATACTGTTACAAGGTCAAAGTGTTGTGTTATTGTTGTAGGACAGCAGTAGTTAGGACAAAACTAACAAAGTTTTGTTGCATCAAAACCAGAGATGAGTTGGTAAGCATTTCTAAGAAAATGGGTCAGTGTGTTTTTGGTAATTGTATGAGGAAGCTCATGGGAGAAGTACATATGTGCATGTATTCTGTCAAGGCTAAATGATAGTTCCTCTGATGCTAGTTTGAAGTACATGGTCTTCTAATAACAGCTTATTGCAGATACATAGGAAATCCTATAAACAAAAGACTCTTCTCACAAGACTTGTGGGATGTTTGAATATTTGCACGATAGTTCTTGTACTTGATAGGTGCACAGTTTCAGTGGGAATTAAGAGAAGAAATGGTTTAAAGTATAAGCATGTAATACAAAAATGTAAAATCTAATGGAGTTATTGGGATGTTAGTATTAATAGTGTAAGGTGCCTCTTGAAATAAGCTTTATTTCCCCTCATTGTCTGTCTATAAGTGACACGGTGGTTTAACTTTAAAGTCCTCTTTAAGGCTCATATGGTAAAAAGTGGAATGTATTAACCTCCATCTTTTGAGAAAGCTACATTGGTTCTCCCAGCAAAGTATCTCTGAACCATCTGTTAGGAATATGTTAATGGATCAGTTTACATGCTCTTTACATCTGATAGTCTGGCATGGAGGTCATTGGTGATAACTTAGTGCATGCCCCTTGACTTTTCTTCTAACAGTTTATGCACCTTCTTCTTTGCTCACATTAGGTTTATAACATGATATGTTAGGCTAAGAAACATTTAGGAACACATTATCTTAGTGGAAAAGAATTCTTTCAGATTACTGCAGGAAAAACTGTTGCTTCTGCTTTTTTGTATCTCTTCTGTTGCATGGGCATGTTATGTGGTGTAGCAATGGAAAGTTAATGAAGGCAGTGCTGATCATTTCTACAGGTGTGTTCAATACATGCTACTACTGCAGTGCCTTTTTCAATGACATTCTGAAAGGACGGGGAAAAATGCTTTGTTCTTCATGTTGTGAAGGGCTGTAGTGCTTATGTCATAGGAAGTGAGTATTATAGATGTGGGGGGGTCTCTTGTGAACAGCTTGCTATCCGTCTTAAATTTCACCTCCTACCCTCTCCCACTTTCCTTTTTAAGAGATGTCAGCTAAACAGTCCAAAGCGAAGGCCAAGAAAGGTGAGAGAATATGCTGCTTAGCCAAGGCTAGCATTGCAGGCTAGTACTGAGATGAAGCAGAGAAACTAAAGACAGGTTGATTGTGCTGACAAACATACCAGAAGCTGTCCAAATGAATGGGACCACATGAGCCCAGTGAACTGCTAAGCCAGTGTGCTGACTGCCCACAGCTGCTCAGCAGTGTTTGCTAATGTTTTGGTGTTTTCATTCACAGGACTTTAGACCATCCAAAGTGCAGGGAGAGAACATTACCACCTGCTTGCAAAATACAGTGTAGGCTTTCATTCAGAAATGAGGATCCACAGAGACTAAGAGTCATCACTTGATGGTAACCATTCCCATCTCCTTTCTTAAAAACTCTAAGCTGATGCAGTTTGCAGCTGGAATTCACTATCTAGTATGCCTAATCACTCTACAACTCTACTGCTGTAGAAGGTAAAGCACCATAAAATCTGTCACTGATCTTTGGAGACCCTCCTCTCTTACTTCCTATTACATTGTGGGACTGAACCGTGTTTCATGGCTCATGGTGATCCAGCTGGTCTCTTTGCAGTCCTACTGTTGAAGCAGAAAGGTGTGAGAAGCTCTATGATGTGAGCACATTTCCTTTTCTAAAAGTACTTGCTTGGCCCCTGAGAGGAAATGTGAGGTTTTCGTTGCTAGAAGGCCAGTGAGGAGGATCACTTGGATTGGAAGAAAGATGTGCAAGTACTCAGCTAATAGGAACATGTAAGTTTTCTTAAGAAAAGAGCCTCCTGGTTGGATGAGTCAATCTCCTGCTGTCACAAACCCTCTCAATGTCGTCAGCTGACCAATATCCATCTTAAAGTAGGTGGGTTTCCCTCTTGACTCTCTAGTCCACTGCCATGCTCGGCCTAATGGTTGGATAGCTGCTTCTGGTTTCAGATCTGAACTTAGTCCTCATCCATTTATTTCTACTCGAGAGCTGCCTTCTGCCTGAAATAGCACTCTGCACTGATGTTTAGTGCCCTGACCTATTTATAGGCAGTAGTCCCTTTTCCACCTTTGTTTACTAGACTATACAAACCAGCTTTCTGTAGTCTCCTGTTACAAGTTCTCTGTTGCCATGGTCCCTCTTCTCAAATGCTGTTCTAGCATTTCTTGAACATGGTTAGTCAGATTGGTGTGCAGTGTTTCAGCCTTGTGCAGTGGCATCAGTTATCCCCAAACTCTGATGAATGAATTGCTGCTTTTGTAGTTCAAAATGTTCTCTTGTGTGTTGTTCTCATTTTCCTTAATGTTGTGTTGTACTATGTAAACCTTTTGAGAACTGGTCCTTGGGCTATTTTTCATCTAGGAAGTCAGAATAGCTTTAGGATTTTTTAGGGACTTTTGTTTTTCCCCTCCCACCATATTCCAGCAAGGGCAGGTAGTTTTTTTTCACCAAATCTAAGGCAATATTTGCAGTATCTTTAAAAGATTTTCAGGAGAACACAATGGCATAATGGCTGTTTTGGCAGAAAGGTGCACTATAAGCAAGGTAAGGTTTTTAAAAATTATTTTGTTGTGAATTATGATGTGATCTGGAGCATTTACAGATAACTTCATTCTGGAGCGTGGCTGAACCAAGTGTTACCTCTTGATATTTTTTGTCTTCCTGACATTTATGCTTCTCTCAATTATTAGAGAGGTGTTTCTGAGTGCAAAGATTAGTCTTCACTGCACAGTTAAATTTAGCTGATTTCTTCCCTAAAGGCAGTCTAATGTGGTGATTTCCACTGAACCATTAACAATGACTGACCACTCCAGCATTAGGCCGTAATGGGGCTCTTAGTTAAGGAAACATTATTGAAGGCAAATTAAACAGTGGAGGTAAAAATATATATGACAAGTAAGTAATTTCTTAGGGAATGCACATTATTTCATCTTCTGCTAAATATTTCATAGCTGTTAAATTGTTTGGTGAAAGAACTATAAATATGGACACAAAGTTTGTAAAATTCAGTTTTTTCTTCCAAGCATGGCTTAATTTCTTCCCCTAGCCCTCTTTTTCTAGGCCTCCCACCCACCCCATCTCCCTTTAGTCTCAGTACTGAACTAAGAAAGAAAATTGGTTTTAACTGTTTAAACAGGCTTTATTTTTTTTTTTAATGACATGATGCATTAGTTTTATAGTCCTAAAAACATTTTTAAATGGCGAAGCATTTATTTCTATAACATGCCATGGCCTATACAACATGATTGAAGGTGGGGGTAGATTTTGAACAGGTTTTAAAAATAAAAGTAACTTATTTCTGAGAACTTCTGAAAGTCTTGGTTTTATATTACTGGGAAGAGTGAGAAGAAACCTCTTCCTATATTTACTGTCTGCTTATAGAAACATCCAACATGTTTCAGGTATTCTGTAGCAACCAATTATGTTTCTGCCTTTTTTGTATGAGGTCGTGGATAAAGATAGGAAACTGGATGGCAGGGTAACAAGAGGAACAATAAATAGGGATTTCTTTTTTAGAAACATGATTCAGCTATCTTCAGTATTGGAGAAACAGAAGTTTGTGTTTGAAGGAAGAAGTTAAATTTGACTGGAAGATTGAAACATACTGCGTTTGTCCATAGTTATGTAGTACATGGTAAGTTGTCATTAAAAGGAACTACCTTTTTAGGTCAAACTGCTGTTTCCACTCCTGTTCTCTGCCTTCACCCTCTTTGGGCAAGGCTTCCAGGGCAGCAGGTTATGAAAGACTTTTTGACAAGAATGGATATGTCATTCCTTACTAGCAGATTCTGCTCCAGGACTGTCACCTGTTCTGTCTGTTCGTGAAGGGGGGCTGAGTTAGAGAACTGAAAGTTCCTGAAGGTAAGAACAAAAGTATTGCTGTGTTAGGTCAGATGAAACACTTAGCTAGCCTTCTCTCCAAAAGCAGCTTCTGGCAGGTACTTAGAGGAAAACATAGGAGCAGCGGAAGTGCCAAGTTCTCATACCTTAGGTATGTCGCATTTACAAATAACAAGCAATAAAAAGGGAAGTTTGCAGACTTGAGTCTTGATAGGAAGCATGGATTTAATTGAACTTCATGATTCTAATTCACTTTTAAGCCTTTTATTTCTGCAACATGGTTCAGCATTGGCTTCCATAATATAAATGTTTGGAAAAAAGGCAGTTTCGTGGTTTGAAATTTGCTTCATTAATCTAATGAAGATTCTTGTAATTAAAAAAAAATACTTTGGAAAGTGTTCATCTTCTCTGTGTCAGATTTAAATTATATGAGGTCACTGATCACCCACTTGTGGTCATCTGTGAATGCATTAAACAAAGAAGGGGTAGTTGTGGTGCTCAGCTTGTTAATGTCCTTGTGTTTGAAAGCTGACGTTTGTCACATTGATACACTCTAGAGTTGCTCAAAGGTTGGAGCCTTTCTGGCTCTTAAGTGTGCAGTGATGAAAAGAATTTGTTTTCTGCAAAAGACTGTCTCTATTGCAAGCAGTTTTTATGTCCTGGTTGTCTGTTGGCCTTATAGATTCTATTTCAGGCTTTCTTTTTCTGAGGTATTGAAAAACCTTTTAGTAGTAGAGCCCAAGCTTTTAACATGCTGCTTCTAAAAATGTCTTGGTTTTGTCTTACGTTCTTGTAGATTTGTATGTTCCTTGCCCAGGTTTATGCTTCTCCATTTCCTTTATTCATTTTTTTGTTTGTTTTTTAATGTTGGTTTCCACTTTTCATTTTTAAAATTAACTTGTTTCCTCTAAGTCTTCATTGTCAGAAGATTGGATAGTAGGCTGAGGCCATCTCTCCCATGTAGGATCATTCTGATTCAGAAACTTTTCTTATTCCCAGCCTCTTTTATTAGATCACTTTCTATGCTGTTCCTCGAGGTCCCTTTCTTCCACCTGTCTCCTTGACCCCATGGATAGTAATGGCAGCATTAAAAAGCCATGCTGGTTTCTCACTAAATAGCTTGAATTTAGATGCAGGACTGTTGTTTTTATAAGGAGAATCTGGAGTAAGTGGTACCCCACCATCACTGACACCTTGCATTACTACACAAGGTGATGCTTTGTGACAGAGTTAAGGTGACAGCAGCAACTTGAATATCATCAAGCAGTAAAAGAAGTCACTGTCCCTCAAAGGAGGGGAAGCCAGGAAGCTCTACCTAGCAGGCTCTCTGACTAAACTGCAGGGAAATCCCCAGAGAGGCAGCGCTGCCTGCCATAAATTTGAAGGCAGGTTTCAATCTGAAATAATTCTTCAGAGTTCAGCCTTAAGTATTCTTTCCTTGTAATAGTATTCCAAATGGCCTAGAGGGACTTTTTGGTTTTTTGCAGGTGAATCCTAATTCATGAGCCCACAGAGATATACCTTACATTTCAGTTGAGTTTTTTTTTAATGAAAGCTGGTTCTCCTGTGAAAATGCGTGCTTAAAAGCAGCAGTCATGCTATGGCTGAGAAATTAGGTAAGCCTGTCTCTGTCCTGTTAGTAAGAAATTAGTGGTAACTGCATGATCAGATCAAAATCGCATTGTATGTAATGTCCCAGTCCCAGTAACCTTTTGTGAATCTGGCTGGATACGCAGAGGTAATAGTTTCAAAAATGCCTAACTGGTGCAGAAACCTAAATCTTAACTTTCAAAGGCAACCTGAACCTGCAGAAGCTGCTGATTGTGCCAGTAGGGCTTGAGGCTGAAAGTCACTTGCTCATTTGACACCAGGTTTATTTTTGGATGCTCAGTTGATGGTACACCAAAGGAGCCTCAGGTGTCAGGTAGTATGCTCTGTTTGAAAATTAATATTCTTGAAAGTGTCAGCCTCCAAGATGAGAATGGTCAGAAAAAAATACCTGCTCTGGAAACATTTGCTATACTAATTACAGTGTGAGTTTATCTTGAAGTGTGGGCATTTGCAGGTTTGTGATGGCTGTAGAGTACTTTCATTTTTGTCTCCTTTTGCCTTAAGAAGGACTTACGAAGGACAGCATGGAGGTCTGAGTGATCATGACAGCATGAATCTAGGCAGACATTTAGATTTGGGTGATAACGTCAATTTCAGCCATGGCTCATACCTTAATTATGGCTGTGTGCAATGCTTCTGAACACAAAAATAAGTGTAGAAACTTAGAAGACTAACTTCACATGCCTGTTTAGCTAAGCTGTAATGATCTCTGTGCCAAAAAGCTTCTGAACATCTAGAGGACAAAGATACTGTTTATCACCATTTAAATGTTGGCAGGCTACTATTCTGTGCAGCTCTGGCTTAAGCTGGCTGGGAGAAAAGAGAACATTCTCCTTCTGCTTTTTTTATGGCAAAAAATTCTTCTGTAGATATAGGTTTAACAACATGTTGTTACAATGAAATATTACAACTACTGAAACTATCAAGATATCTACTAGGTTGGGAAAATAAGCTTAAATCAATTTCTGGCACAGATTTCAAGGCAAACAGCAAGCCAACAAACAGTAGTACCGGAAATTAAAACAGACATGAAAGCCTTTTAAATCAAACCTCTGACCTGACAGAAAATCCTTGATGACATCATGATTCATTGTCTAATACGTACAATTCAGCTAATTCTTCCAACTGTATGTTGGACATGAATGTGCACTCCTTAAGCATCTGGGTTTTTTTTTGTGTAAGGACTGTAAAATTGTGGCAGAAGACACATATTAATCTCCTTATAACAATAAGTATACTTACTTGCAAGATGGTACACAATTACCAGTAATATTGTTATTAACATATCACTGTGACTTGAGTTCAGCCAGACAGCATTGTCAGTGTGGATTTATGTGTTACGCAGACAAGCAGTCTACCCTTAAGCCATTGATATTTGTCTTGATCTCTTCTCTCAAGATGGCAGAGCTGCAATTACTTTCAGTTAATTCAATAAATGCAACACTTGCAGGTAGTTGGTCCATCTATATTCTGGGAGGATGTGTTCCTCCGTATGCTCCGTTTTCCGAATGCTGAATCAAAAATAACTGAAAATGTGGGTGGCCAAACAGGCTGTGCCAGCTACTGTATTAATCACAGATGAATTTCAGAAATATATCAGCATGTTGGTGTATTCTGTGTGTGTTAGTGGTGGGGTACAAGTCTGAGGTGGTGTTTTAAAATGGCAAAGCATCCCAAATGAATGCAGTTCTCTAAATGCCACATGTATGCTTGAAGAAACTTTTGTTTTGAAAGCATTATGTCAGCAAGTATTTGCAGACCCTGTTACTACCTCAACAGAACTGTGACGTTGCTATGAAGCATGAACATAAATTGCAAAGGCCTAGTGAAAACAAAGTAATACGCACCATTGGGTTAAAAAAGGGAAAACCTATGGCAGATTGTAACTGCCAGGAGAGACTGTTTTCATATGCCTTCTTCCGGATTATATGGTGTTTCTTTCCTGTAGGTTTTTCACCCCATAATTTCATAAGGCTCTGAGAAAAGTTAAAGCCAGAGTAACTTTAATCATATCAGAAGTTGAGTTTGTGCTACTGAAGAGCATAAATAGAAATGTTTGTCTTGCGTTCAAGAAGATTGGGTTATGTGGAAGTCAAACATGCATGTAAGAAAGATGTTGACACGAGAAGCAGAAGTAGAATGCGTTTAGTTGCAAATGGAAGAATTTTGTACCATTTCTGGAAGAAGTAGTGTAAAAGTATTTTTGAATTAGATGCTTTTCAGGCCTCCTGCATGGCTTAACAGGGAACTCCTGACAAAACGCAAGCATAAAATGGAAGTGTGTAAGAAATGGAAGCAGGGTGAGGTAACCTGAGAAGAATAAGGGGACATGGTCTGAGCATGACTATGACTGTGAACATGAGCATCTTCTGTTGGAAATAGCATGGCCAGCAGAACTAGGGAATTGAACTTGCCACTGGCGAGGCAGCGCCTTGAATACTGTGTTCAGTTTTGGGCTCCTCACTGCAAGGAAGACATTGAGGTATTGGAGCGGGTCCGAAGAAGGGCAACGAAGCTGCTGAAGTGTCTAGAGCACAAGTCTGATGAGGAACAGCTGAGGGAACTCAGCCTGGAGAAAATGAGGCTGAGGGGAGACCTTATTACTATCTACAACTATCTGAAATGGGTTTGTAGTGAGGTGGGTGTTGGTCTCTTTTGTCTGAGTTATAAGCAGTAGGATGATAGGAAATGGCCTCAAGTTGCACCAGTGGAGGTTTAGCTCAGATATTAGGAAAAGTTTCTTTACCGAAAGGGTTGTTGAATATGGTGACAGTGTGCCCAGGGAAGTGGTGGTGTTGCCATTGCTGGAGGTATTTAGAAGGTGCACAGATGTGGTGCTTAGGGACATGGTTTAATGGTGGACTTGGCAGTGCTGGGTTAATGCTTGGATTCTTAAGGGTGTTTTCCAACCTAAGTTATTCTGCTTCTGTGATTCTGTGTCAGGGTGTGGTTAGGGAAACCAAAGCCCATATGGGGCTGAACCTGGTGAGGGATATGAAGGGCAACAAGAAGCAGCAAAACTGGAACTAGGGAGAATGTGGGTCTGCTGCTGAGTGGTGCAGTGTACTTTCACAGAGGATGTAGAAAAGGACAAGGTACCTCATGTCTTCCAAGAACTCAAAGCTGATCAGCTTCACTTCAGTCCCTTCATACCCAGTAGCCTTCTGTGTATAGATGACTGGAATCCAGCTGGAGGTCAGTTACTACTGATATAAACCAGGGGTTGATACTAGAGCTAGTTATGTTTAATCACCAGGGTACATTTGCAGCAAAGAAAACTGATGGTCTCCTGGGCTGTGAGAGGATGAGCATTGCCGATGGGTTGAGTGAGGTGATCCTTCCTCTTTCTCCAGCTGGATGGGGGGGGTGAGTGCTCTGTCCACTTCTGGCCCCCTCAATCCTGGAGACATGGATGTACTGAGCTAGCCTACTTGCAGGGTGACAAAGAGGGTTAAGGGTTGGAGCACTTCTCAGGCAAGAAGGGCTGAATGAGCTGGGACTGTTCAGCCTGGAGATGAAAAGGCTCCAGGGGAATCTTACACATATGTAAATACCTGAGGGGAAAAGTGTAAAGGAGACAGAGCCAGTCTCTTTTCAGGGGCTGTTGGTGAAAGTACAGAAAGAAATACACAAGAAATTGCATTTAGACGTCAGAACACTTATTTTGACACAGTGAGGATGGTCAGACACTGGATTAAGTTTCCCAGAGGTGGTGAAGCCTCCATTGTTGGAAGTATTTAAAAACTCAACTGAATTGAGCCTGCTTTGAGCCAGTGGTTGGGTGGACAAGATGATCACATGAGGTGACAGCTGCTACATAAATCTGATTTCCACATATGTTTTGAACAAAATCATATCAAAGAGTTTTCAAAGGATACAAGTTATTTAATCAGTTCTGATGTGAAAAGTCTGGAAGTACCTTTCCTCTCTTTCCAGTATGTGGCTTTGAGCCTTAGGATTCTGTGCAGTTCTGGTGTCCTAAACATAAAAAGGACATGGAGCTGTTGGAACAATTCCAGAGGAGGGCCATGAGGATGATCATGGGACTGGAGCACCTCCCGTATGAAGATAGGATGAGAAAGTTGGGGCTGTTCAGCCTGGAGAAGAGAAGGCTGCGTGGAGACCTCATAGCAGCCTTTTGGTATCTGAAGAGGGCCTATAGGGATGCTGGGGAGGGACAATTTGTTAGGGACTGTAGTGATAGGACAAGGTGTGTAACCGGTTCAAACTTAAACAGAGAAAGTTTAGATTGGATATAAGGAAGAAATTCTTTACTGTGAGGGTGTTGCGGCACTGGAACGGGTTTCCCAGGGAAGTTGTGAATGCTCCATCGCTGGCAGTGTTCACAACCAGGTTGGACAAAGCCTTGGGTGGCATGGTTTAGTGGGAGGTGTGCCTGCCCATGGCAGGGGGATTGGAACTAGATGATCTTAAGGTCCTTTCCAACCCTAACTATTCTATGATTCTGTGCTATTCTGCTTTCTGCCTTTTGTGCACTAAAACATGCCACTGATTCTTCAGGTTGCAGCATGTCTGGTACAAGACCATACTGAAATGCTTGCTCAGTGTGTGTACCATCCTTAATTCCTTTGGCTTGTATCTGTTGTCTCTCTTACAAGTGACCTCTAGGTAAGTTTTCTCTTGGAAATTTCTATATTCCTTTGCACTAATACTGCTTCTACAGGGTCTGCTGTTGATACCACACAACAAAGTCTTAAGGTGTTTTTCCTCTCCTAGCAGTGATTCAGTTACCCTTGATTTGCAGTCTGTACCTGTCTTGGCAGAAATGTTTATAGAGGGAAAATGGAGTTTCCTTTTCAACCAGTTAAAAACAAAATATACACAAGGGAAAAGCTTTCCTTGTAAAGAAAATAAAGACCCATTTCCCTAAGGTGCTTGAGATTCTGTTGCGGTCCTCATCGGGATGAATCATCACTTTTTCCTCCTGTATAATGTTTTCTTTAGTGCAGTCAGAATGATGCTGATGCTTGAGACTGCCTTGGCAAGTTGCTTTGTGTATAATATTAACTAGGAGAGCGTGGAGTAGTGTTGGTCCTAGTCCCATTGCCTGCTTTGTGCCTGTAAGCAGCCACAGTGAGACTATTATATTCTGACCCTAAGCATTCTATGATTCACTTGCAGACCAGGTCCTGTCTCAGCCCCCACACTAATATTTATGCTCAGAAAGATCCAGAAAATTAGAAACCCTCTCTGGTGGGATCTGCATGTGACTAGATGAGGAGTTAGTTACCTCTGTTTCTAAGAGCATCTGAGACTGATAGCCTGTTATTAGAGAAAGACAAGCTTGTGTATTATGGCAGTTTTTTTCCCTGAAGTCACTGGTCACCTGGAACCATCAAGGGGGAAAAAAACAGAAAGCACCAAAAAAACCCCACAAAACAAACAAAAAAACAACCCTGAAAAATCAAACCACAGCCAACCAACCGAACCCAACAAAACAGTTCACTGGGAGGGAAGTGTGGTTTTGTCACTCCCTGGAGAATCTGTTGTTCAAAACAAGGGTGGAAAGGCAAAAGGCTACAAACTAAAAGTATTTCTGGATATGCTAATGTCGTGGTTTAGGCCGCAAATCAGCCACGCAGTTTGTTCACTCACTTCCCCCTTTTTCTTCCCTCTGCTCCTGGAGGGATGGGAAAGAGAGTTGAAAGAGTGCAACTCCCGCAGGTTGAGATAAGAACAGTTTAGTAACTAAGGTATAACACAAACCACTACTGCTACCACCAATAATAATAATGACA
>JANRGW010017116.1:0-10447 GCA_024733675.1 Psilopsiagon aymara | reverse complement strand
GGGTGGGAGCAATCCCAGGCACAGCTACAGGTTGGGCAGAGAAGAGATTGAGAGCAGCCCTGTGGAGAAGGACTTGCAGGTGTTGGTGGATGGAAAAATGAACATGCGCTGGCAGTGTGTGCTCTCAGCCCAGAAAGCCGACTGTATCCTGGGCTGCATCAAAAAGAGCATGACCAGCAGGACAAAGGAGGTGATCCTGCCCCTCTACTCGGCTCTCCTGAGACCTCACTTGGAGTATTGTGTGCAGTTCTGGTGTCCTCAGCATAAAAAAAAGGATGTGGAATTTTTTAACATGTCCAGAGGAGGGCCAAGAGGATGATCATGGGACTGGAGCACCTCCCGTATGAAGATAGGATAAGAAAGTTGGGGCTGCTCAGCTTGGAGAAGAGAAGGCTGCGTGGAGACCTCATAGCAACCTTCCAGTATCTGAAGGGGGACTACAGGGATGCTGGGGAGGGACTCTTCTTTAGGGATTGTAGTGACAGGACAAGGGGTAAGAGGTTCCAACTTAAACAGGGGAAGTTTAGATTGGATATGAGGAAGAAATTCTTTACTGTAAGGGTAGTGAGGCACTGGAATGGGTTGTCCAGGGAAGTTGTGAATGCTCCATCTCTGGCGGTGTTCGAGGCCAGGTTGGACAGAGCCTTGGGTGATATGGTGTAGTGTGAGGTGTCCCTGCCCATGGCAAGGGGGTGGAACTAGATGATCTTAAGTTCCTTTCCAACCTTAACTATTCTATGATTCTATTATTCTATGTTTTTATGATCTCTAAATCTATATTCGCTGCAGTTCCTGACGCTAGGCATCAGTATGTTCAGAAGTAGATAGAAAGAGCATATTATTGCTTTTTTTGGTTTATTGTTGTTAAAAACTTCATAGTACTGGAAAGACTGTTCCAAATTCCCCTGTTGCAGCCTTTGCATCTGCAGATGGTGCAGGTAGAGTATTTATTGTTAAATTCCAGGCAGGAAGATCGACTTGCTCTAGTGACAGGAGTATGTTCAGTGGGTTTTCTGTGCTCAAAGACCCAACAACCTAACTGCACCCTGTGGGGATTCAGACTAAGGACTCCTTTTGAAAGTCCTGTTTGTGCAGATTTAAGTGCCTCTCAGGTTTAGTTATTTTGTGTAAGTTAGTCAAAACCACCAAAATGTTAACTGCATCTTTCTTTACAAACTACTGCATGTTCATGTTATGCACTGAGAAGCAGTGTGCTCAGTACATGGGATTACTGACTCAGAACTGAAAAATCTAGGTTTTATCACAGCTCTGCCATGATTTACCTTGTGATTCTTGGATAATCCTTTCATTTTCACAAACTCGCAATTCCTTCCTTTTTTGTGCTGTAGTTATTTAGAATACAGTATTTTTGTGACAAACACATTCTCCCTTTTGCCCTTAGCACAAGAAGATATGGCCTGAATTGCAGCATCTAAATTCAAATTGCTTAAACTGCGCTGCAGCTTAAATAAACAAGAAGCATAAAGATAAGTATTTCCTTTTTATCACAAAGATATGTAGCATTTCTTGTTTATTCCAACAATGCTAACCAATGCTAAATGCAGTCTGGAGTGCAAGGAGAATATGCTTTACTTTCACATTTCATGCAAAGCAGTTCTTTGGTTTGAAGCCATTTGTTTTTATATTTCACAAATAACTCTTGTTCATTCCTGGGCCAAACAAAAGCTTTCAAAACCCAGAGAAACAAGACTAGACTTTTGCTACTGTAAGGTTTTTTTTTTCGAGTTTTTTGTTTTAGTTTGGGATGTTTTTTACTCACAGCTTATATGGGAAAGATGCTCTAGAACTCAGGCAGTTTACTTACAGCATATGCTTGTTAATGGAAATTGACACTTTTTTAAAGATAAGTGTTCCAAGCCAAAATATAAAACCTGCTTTTTCACCTGTAGGTAAACAGTATTTTTCTTTTGACTTCCAAAAGTGTGATGGAATTGGGAAAACCCCTTTGGGAAAATTGTTCTTGTCTAACTTCAAAAAGGAGAAGCTGTGACGTAAAGTAGATCCACAACACCTGTCTTAAGTAGTGATACCTTTTTACCCTCAGCAGCGGAGGTGGTAACATTGAGTGGAAGATAAATTAGCTTACACTGACCTATAGTTTTGCCACCTCAGCTGTATCTGCAGTACTACCCAGATACTGCAGCATAGATATAACCTTGTTTATAACATTTCAATATTTGCTTTGGATGCTTCACTTCTGCTTTAAATACAAGCCTTTGCAAATTAAATAACTTATTCAGACTTTGTCTGTTATAGAAAACTGACCTGGTTTAACAATACTGGCATTTTCAGAAAGGAATTATTCTCTTTTTGTGGACACTTTATGCCACCACAGAGGTTCTTTACCTGGTACAGATACTTCTGTACAGGAAGAATAATAAGCTCTACAGATAAAAATCAGTTTTAAAGTGCTACAAATTCCATTACTCTCAGAATTTAGAGCTGTGGCAATGCTATAGTTTTAAGAAATATCTTCAAATTTGCATAAATTTGTAGTAAACCCACCAGATTGACAGATTTTTAGCCAAATGGGGAAAGAAAGAAGAAAGGAAAAGAAAAAAAGAAAAAAAAGAAAAAAAAGAAAAAAAAGAAAAAAGAAAAAGAAAAGAAAAGAAAAGAAAAGAAAAGAAAAGAAAGAAAAGAAAAAGAAAGAAAAGAAAAGAAAAGAAAAGAAAAGAAAAGAAAAGAAAAGAAAAGAAAAGAAAAGAAAAGAAAAGAAAAGAAAAGAACCCCAACCCACTCCCTCAAAAAAAAAAAACAAAACAAAACAAACAACACCAACAAATAAACAAACAAAAAACAACAAAAAAAACTAAAACACTTCATCCCTGCCCCAACAATTTCAAGCAAGAATCACTCAAGTCAAGATAAACTGCTATAAAATCTCTCCCATATACAAAGGATTGCCTCCCATTCTTCTTTTGCCCTATTACCTAACACTGTTCCCAACTCACTTATAAAAATAAAATGAAAAATAGAACAGTGTAAGTCTCTTTTGCTCTCCCCAAGTATTTCTCTGGGAAACATCACAAAAGATAATATTATATATAAATTTGTTTCTTCTCTCAGTATTTTCAGCTAATGGGTGGCCTTAGTTTTGGGTAAACTCATGTAAGCACCCTTAAGATCAGGAACATCTAATTCCAAACACCAAATACTTGGTGATTTTCATTCTTTGGCATCAGTGCCCAGGAAAATGCACTGCAAGTTCACATACACAGGCGTTTGAGTAAATCCCAGTTAGGGCAGGCTTGATAATTGAGCAGGGATACTGACCCTCATCCCACCTGTCACTGTGGTTAGACTTTCTCCAGCAGCCCACCCAGATTCTGCACTGTCCATGCCCTTCAGAGCTGTCATGTCCCAAGTGTGCGGCAAAAAGGCTGGGTTTCAGTGCAACCTGATCAGCAGATGGTAAGACTTACCTTGCCAGCTACATTAAGGCTACACAAAATCCTAAAGAAGCTGAGGAATCAGCATAGTCCCATGCAATCTTTAGGTTCACTCTGCTTTTGTTTTCACAAGACCCTGACCCTGAATGTCTCAGGTCAATTGATCTGAGCTGGTGGTGGCCCCTGAACACCTTTGTCCTCTGCAGGGCTTGTCCATGTTGCTCAGTCCCTCACAAAAATCTCTGCAGCAGCTCCATTAGTGATGGACTGCCCTGGTTGATAGTTTTATCAAAGTGATGTTGTCCCTGCACGCCTTCACAGCTGGTGTGGCTGCTGAGCACTTGAATGGCAGATGAGCAGCGTCACAGAGGTTTCATAGCCCATGGATTGCACCAGCACTTCTACCCTGCTTTTGTGCCCATATTGGCCTCCTCTAAAGCTTTGCTTGAGTGCTAATGTTTGTATAATGTGCTGCCCTACCTGCTGATCCGTGATGAAAATGCAGGTTACTACAGTTCACCTCAAACAAAAACTGAGTCATTGGTCTCAATACAGTAATGCTGGTGTCGACCCTCGACAAAGGCATTAGTGCCATTAGCCTCATGCAAGGTTATAAAATGTAAAAATATCTACAGCCTTGTGATTGAAAGGTTCTGCATTTTTAAAAGAAAGACGTTCAGCAATATCAGATCTCTGACCACGAAGAAAACAGTATCTAGCAGTGCATTACACTTTTATTCAGGATAATATTGACATCACTGTAAGCCATCAAGCAATTCTAAATCTGCATATTTATAAAGCAAATCAGTATAGTAGAAAGCCATAGGAGTATGCAGAGCTGTTCCTACAACACTGCAGCAGCAAACAGGGGTCAGACACTAGGCAGGTATAAACTGTAAGATTTTCTTGTTTCCAGGAAGAAAATTTGCATATTACTGAAGATTTTCTCTTCCTTTCTCTCCTAAATGCATTCAACCTGTGGCATTAACCAATGCAAGCTAAGAAATGCCTAACAGTTAATTTTGATATTTCATTACTTTCTTGTTCCTGACAGGGAATATAAATATGAGGTCATGTATTTATACCTCATCCATGCTTGCTGAGGTAAATTACTCTCTCAGCCCATGATGGGAGTGTCATGTAGATAATCCATTCCCAGAAAAATTCCTACTGATTTCTCCAGCAGCAGTTTGTCCAGAACACCGACTGGAATCAATGTGGAGAAAAATATTGGCCAACTTTGGATTAGTGGTAACTCTGTTGTTAATGTCACTGGGGCTGATGTCTCAGACAGTGATTCCAGGCCATATACTCCTCTTGAATTCCCACAATATTTAATGATTTCATAATCTTTTTTACAAAAGTATAAGGTCTAATTCCCTGTTAATATAGAAAAGAAATCAAGATGAAGCAGTTTATCAAAATCAAATGGATGAAAAAATAATTGTTGCTTAAAATCTGATAGATTTTAAGTCTTATTTTTGGAGGTTATGAATACTTGTGATGACACATAGCAATGTGTCACACAGACGAAGTCAGGAGTGGGACTTTCAGTGCAGGTTACTTGCATGTAGGTAGTGAAGTCCATGGTCACTTTTCCTCTGTCCCTTGCATATTGTGGGCACACAGAGCAGTAGTAGTATCTAACTTTACTCCCTCAGGCTTGGAGAAATACCAGCTGGAGTTGGCTGCAAGAGATGCAGCCGATGTGCACAGGTGTAGGGCTGCCACCCTGAGAGACCAGGGTAGAAGGAGAAGGGAACCAACAGGACTCCAACGCACTTGGGGCAAGATCACTCAGCAGCCGTGCCCTAGGCAGGAAGAGCACAGGCAGAAATGCCAGTGTGTTAGAAGCAGCTTTGAGAAGGTCATGTGACTTCAATAGGATTGAGATCGTGCCTCAATGAATAAGCAAACTCTTCACAAAGGACTCAAACCCAAGAACACTTCCAAAGGTCTGATTTTCCTCCTAAAAGATCTGAATGGAACTGAAACAGAAAAGCTTTTGAAAAGGTAAGACAAAAAATAGGAAGCCTGTGATACAGCTCTTCAGCTCATTAAGAATTCTTTTCTGGAAAATATTTACTACAGTGTATTACAGCTAAATTAAATATGGTGAATGGATCTCTTCTAAGGGTATTAATTAAATTAAACCAGGAAGAAACCAAATCTAATTGTATTGCATTTTATATAATCAAGTAGCAGGAATTCCTTATTCTGACTCAGTTCTTTACATTTGGTAAGACTCACATTTCATCAATTAGAATAATTTTTCTTTTTTTTTTCACTTTAAACTGAAAAGGTGGCTGAGGAAAATAATAGAAGACAAAATATTTTCCAGATCTTTCTTCATTTTGTATGTGAAGGATGTACAGAAAGTTAACAAAAAGTCTGAAGTTTCTGCTCCGAATTATACCATACATTATACACATTTTTCTCCTGTTTTAAACTATAGGTGAAAAAATATATGATCTAAATAGCAAGATTACATTTTTGTTTTTTAAAAAATCCATTTAATTATAAAAAATGACTCCCCTTATATCAGGCAGATAAAAAACACTAGAGTCATTAATAGCTTATCTACACTCCAGAAATAGACGAACAAATAGAAGGAAAGGACACAGTAGATAAGAAACGCTACATTCAATGTCACATGGGAAAAGAAAGTGATAGAAGAAGCTTAACAGTTAGAAGAAATGGATGTTAAACAGAGATGTAAATCTGTGCCATTCACAGATGAAGAGGTACACATCAAATATAGCATTAAGAATTCAAAAGTCTTCTACAATTTTTGGTAACTGTTTTTTGGGAAGGGTCACTGGAACAACATGAGACGGTTTGCACACTGGTCTGAAGTGCCCAGAGCTTGCCTCTGAAATGGCTTCAGGGCTGAGGAACACTGCACCTCCCACTGAAGACTGAATAGTAGGCAGCATTAAAATTTAGCTAAATATACCAAGCATTTCCTTGTTAGCATACTGACATCACTCTGCAAGTGTCTACCTATCTTCAGTGTACTTACTTCTTTCAGTACAAACACAAACAGAGCTTCATTCACATAGATCTGAGCTAACAAAATATAAGATTGAAAGAGTATGAAGCTTACCATGAAAGTATCTAGTATGTTATTGGATTTACTTACTCCTGAGAATGTACAGAACATGAAGTGAACCAAGGAGTGACATGTGAAAATAGAGATAAAACAGGTAATGCCCATAAACATCAAATTGCAGACACTGCTAAAGCTCATAAATGTGGAGTACCTACAGGGTTTCTACTTTACTTATTTGCAGGCCAGAAATGGTAGAATGGTACCTCCAAGTTCCCATTTATCGTTTATCTGCTGATTTATCGTTTCTTTACTGGAAGTGTTGGAAAAATTACAAGTAGCTAAAGAAATTAGTCCCACTGAGGTCAGTGGAATCACTGGAAATGTCCTGTGATTTATCTAAAGCACACAGAAGACCCACCAGCAAAATAAGTTTGTTTTTTTCATATAAATATTGGTAATGATATATTGGTAATGGACTGCCCATATATACATGCAGAACATATGACTGGACAATAAACCACTCATTTAGAATATGAAAGCATTTTGTCTAACACCTAGAAGTTGTTAGTGTTAAACAATTGGCTCAGTCTGAGCCCACACTCACATGAACAACCCTAGTTCTAGTAGTCCTGAGGGATATAAGGTTTGGTAATTTTTTTTATATATTTTTTTAATCTGCAAATAGGACATTTCTTAGATTTAATTATTCTTTTATTAGTTCTTGCAGAAAGAGATGTAAATGAATTTAGGTTCCCTACCAACACCACCTCTTCTAGCTACTGTGATAAGTGGCACAGATTCAATAAGTGAGCAACAAAAGGACTGGTTCAATGAATGCACGTGATAACTTAGGTGCCTGAAAAACAAAATATGTAATATAGTTCTACTAATGTGTTTTAGCTGACAAATTATGTGCTGGAAGGGTAATATAGCTACACATGCTCTGCCATAAATGCAATGTTCTGTTGATTTAATTTCAAATCTCTTGCAAAAAAATGAATATTGCCTACTTATTTTGGCATTCTGTGTACTGGAAATATCATAACTGTGAATTCTGCTGTTGTTGGGGAAGACTATTTTTCTCACAACCTCAGAGCTATCTGTATGCTTATAATGTCTCTCAAGCACATGCCAAGGCAGGCATAATGCAAAGCAGACTTGTGAGCCACAAGCCCACCAGACCAACCCTGCTGGCCATTCACAGAAGTTATGATACTGCTAGGACTATCATCCAGCACCACCACTTTTGCAGGGCTGTCAGTCTTCTGTTCTCATCTACTATTGAGGCACTGCTTAAGAGAAGTCTGTCTGTGGCAAAATTTAAATGTTTTAAATTGTTATTAAATTTTTACTGCCCTATGTTGATCCAAATTCTCTCACAAGTCAATGGCAATGCCGCCAGCAGGCACAAAAAAATGCATCTTTATCTGATACCATTTGTCTTCATATTCATCTGTTAGTTCAAGTCAAATGTGCCTTAACTGTTTGTGTTGTACCTTGACACAAACCTTAATGGCATCAATTATTTATGTGTATGCCATAAGTCTGAAGGTTATTCTAAGACATGATGGATGCAGACTGTTTTGGTTTTTTTCAATCTGAATAGCTCCATTGCCTCCATATGCAGAGAAAAAGGACAGAAAGTATCTGGTGAATCATTTAAAGAAATTCTGGTAAGAAATAGACTAATATCTTGCTGAAAAATATTGCTATGTGCAAATATAGATTGTTTCTTACTTTCATGCAAAGAGATTGAATTAAGAACATTAATAAAACCTAAATAAACCTAAATAAACCAATTTGATTAGGCATCTGATCCTCAAGGGTGAAATTGATTCCTCACCACACAAAATGAAATAATTGGGTAAAACAGGCTTAATTAGATACATTTTATGGACCGCTATAAAAGTGATACACAGTATAACTCTCAGATTAAAAAATAAGGAAGTATGCCTAAAAAAAAATTAGCGTAGTGCTGTGACAGAGATTTTTTAATGTGCAGAAGCTGGAAAATTCTAAATTACACCTCCCACAGCAACTGTATCTCAGCAATAATGCGTATATAAAAATGTCAAGTCTAACACTGCATACTGTAGAGTATTCAAAAAATGTCTCTATAACTGAGTTGATCTATTTAGGGTTATTCTGGGATTCAGATGCTCCATGGAATGCCACATGATCATTCATTCCCCTGTTCAGCAAAGTATTTAAGCAAACACCTAACGTAGGGCATATAGCCAGTCTTTTTGATGGCACTTTTAATCACACAGTTATTGTCAGAAATAAAGTTAGTGTTTCACTGAAATAGGGCTATGTAAAACTTACAAGATTTGTTCTCTGTAGTATGAGTCTGAGCGTGGCTCTCTGGTTGGAGA
This sequence comes from Psilopsiagon aymara, assembly GCA_024733675.1. Classification (NCBI taxonomy): domain Eukaryota; kingdom Metazoa; phylum Chordata; class Aves; order Psittaciformes; family Psittacidae; genus Psilopsiagon; species Psilopsiagon aymara. The sequence continues at coordinate 1,607 of JANRGW010017116.1, read as the reverse complement.
AGTAGTATAATGCTAATCATGTTAAATATGTCTGTTGTTTCTTTTCAATGGTGTTCATATAGCCGTATCGTATTCTTCAGTATTTGTCACTGGCTCACAGAGTAAAGCTACATTCATGCTGCAGCTAACATAAGGCCTGATCCTGCATCTCAAAACAATCAGCTTTTAAATGCAAACTCATAATGAACCAGATAGTGTTAATCTCCACCACAAGGCATAGGTTACACTTGTCAAGTTACAGATGTTTGAGAAATTACTCCAGAAAAAAGTGACACCGAAGACAAACACACATATCTGTGGCAGACACAAATCTCTTTTGTTAACAGACTGTGAGGTGACTCCAGCTAGCCACACTTACCAGACACCAGAAACTCTGAATTAAGGGGGAAGCAGATGAAAAAATAACTTGGATTCATCTTAACAACCATGAGTAACTTCATAGTTACAGGATGAAGAAATTCTGGTGAGAGTGTGCTGTGACTAAAACAAACATTTCGGGGAAAGGTATGTATAAAAAAGAAGTTACATGTGAGTATGTAACTAAAACCAATATTTCTGGAGGGACTGCCCTGCAGAAATAGTTTACATCACTTATGTTCCTTACTATCTTGCTTGAGAAACATCTGCATATCTTGAAGGCTGAGAAATACAAAACACAGTGAACGCAAGGGTTTGGTAAGGAGCTGAGAGTAGAGACATACATGTGGTATTTTTTTTTTTTTTTTTTTTTTTTTTTTTTAATGCATGTACTTCTAACAGCCTCTGAAATAATTCTGAAAATATCTAGCTAATTTAGCTAAAACTGTACTTTATTTGTTCTAGAGATAATTAAAATAAGATATCCCTTAAGACAGCTGCATATTAGTGAGCAGTCTATTTTAAAGGAAAGGAGTGCCTTAATCCTTTAGCAAGTGTCTTTAACACTGGTTCAAGACCAGTGTTTTGAAGTCTCATTTGGTCATTTTCAATGACACCCAAAAAAGTCAGTCAACCCTCTCAGAGGCTTTAACAGTGGGTTAACAAAAGAGGAGTTACGTGCAGAAGAAAAGGTCAGTTTTTTCCAGATTTAGCAAGGAGCTCTTTCCCCAGAGTTTCCAGCAGCACTGGCAATATAGCCAGTAGCAACAGACTTTGGTTTCTAGCACTGCCAGTTGTGCCTACAGACCCAGGTGCTGCTCTCTGTGGACTGCTTACATGCCTTTCCCAAAACTTGCACCCTTCAGCTAAGGTGCTCTGAACCAAATTGTCCAAATCTTGACCCCAGCCATATTGTTGTGTGACTACAGCTTCTGTACCTTAACTCCTAAATTTTGCACTGCTACAAACCTGAAGAGGAAAACCTTTGCATATAAGGGATGCATGTCAGTATGCTCAAACCTGAAGAGGAAAACCTTTGCATATAAGGGATGCATGTCAGTATGCTTTGCCTGTCCTAATGTACATTGATGGTCCAAAGAGGAGATATGGAGTAATCAGAGTCCTAACCAAGAGATGATGAAGCTTAACCATGGCAAGCGCAAGGTCCTACAGCTGGGTCGGAGCAATCCCAGGCACAGCTACAGGTTGGACAGAGAAGAGATTGAGAGCAGCCCTGTGGAGAAGGACTT
>JANRGW010017115.1:17809-37265 GCA_024733675.1 Psilopsiagon aymara | reverse complement strand
CGATCTTCACCCGCAACGGCCATGCCGCGCGCGAGTTCGCGGCGCGGGTCAATGTCGGGATGGTCGGGATCAACGTGCCGATCCCGGTGCCGGTCGCCTATCACAGCTTCGGCGGCTGGAAACGGTCCGCGTTCGGCGACACCAACCAGCACGGCATTGAAGGCGTCAGGTTCTGGACCAAGGTGAAGACGATCACGCAACGCTGGCCGGACGGCACAGCCGAATTGCCACGCGGTGCCGAAGACGGCGGACCTTCGCGCGTGCAGGACGCGTTCGTCATTCCGACGATGGGCTGAGGCGAGCATGACCGACCAATTTGATCTCACCGACGACCAGCGCGAGATTCAGGATCTCGCGCGCCGCTTCACCGCCGATCGCATCACCCCCCATGCGGCGGAATGGGACGAGAAGCACATCTTCCCGCGCGACACGATCAGGGCGGCGGCCGAACTCGGCTTCGCGGCGATCTACGTGTCCGAGGAATCGGGCGGCATCGCGCTCGGCCGGGCACTCACCCGGTTTCGCTGGGCTGAGCCGCCCGCGGGACGCGCTGCGGGGGCCTGGGCGGGCGAAGGGGACTCGGTGCCGGCTGTCGCTGAAGCGCCCCTTGTTTCTCTTTCCCTAGGTCCGTGCTCCTTCTACTGCGACCTGCCAGCGGGAGCCGCGTCTCCGAGCATGGAGCGGAGGAGTGAGAGCCCGTGCCTGCGGGACAGCCCCGACAGAGGCAGCGGCAGCCCCGATGTCAAAGGACCCCCTCCCGGAAAGGTGGCCAGGCTGGAGCAGAACGGCAGCCCCATGGGCACCCGCGGGAGGCCCAACGGCGCCGTCACCAAGCCCGTGGGAGGTAACCGTGCGGCCGCGCTCACGGCGACACCGCTGTCCGGCCCGGCCCGTATCGGCTTGGCGGGCCCGCTGGCATAGGGCATTTGGCGGGCGGGTCGGTACCGTGCGCGGAGGGGCGGCAGGTTCGTGTGGCGGCCGCCGGCTGCTGCCTGCTTTCCCTGGAAAGCGTGCAGCTGCTCAACACCGCTGCGGTGCTGCGGTCTCGGGGCAGGACTTGTGCCGAGGTCTGCGGCGTGCAGAGCCCGCCCGGCAGAAGGCCGCCTTCCCAATAGGCCACCTCTAGGCCCGAGCTCTGGCTGGGCGGCTCACAAAAGGCCAGGCCTAATCCCGAGCTGGGCCATGCCCTCGGCTCTTTCAGTGTGAGCGCTAGCGGATCGCGCCGGGGCACCCCGCGGACAGCACCCTGGCCTGGCCGGCGGCTCTCAGGGGCCCAGCATCGTCTCCAGGTTAGGTGCGGGCACCCCGGCTGCGTTCGCGGGTGCGGGTGGCGTGAGTTACATGTGTTACACCCACCGCCCCAGCGCTGAGAGCAGGGTCTTAGGGGTGGAAAAAATGGCAGAGTTTATGTTTGCGTTTAGGGATATGTTTGGGGTGGTTTTAATTTCTGTAAGTAGCATTTTGTAGCAGTTGTGAAAGAGGACAGGGTAAAACGCGTGCAGGGTTTAACTCTTTCAGCCAAATTACTGAGTATCAGTTGTTCAGCATTCCTGCGATTCTCTAGAATACTTCAACTTTCATATGTACTTTGGTGTCTAGTTGTTGGTCAGTTCTGTGTTTAGAGCATGTTTAAGTAACGCTTGTAGTTGCTTTTATTTTCCCTTTTGTTCCAAGCGGCTAAACTTTCCAGTCACTTCTCCTAAATGCCCTCTTTTTTTCTTTTTTCATCCTGACTCTGATGTTGCGTTTTACACGGTGTCCCTCATGTTAGGAAAAACACGTTAAAAATCTTGGAATTAGCCAGATGCTGGGAGCAAAATAATACGAGGCAGGCCACAAATAACTTGACCTTAAAAAAACCCACCCATCTCCTTGTATTTATGTTTTAAAACGTGCAGCGTGGCAACACATAAATGTAGTTGCTTGTACACAAAGAGTTTGTGTAAATGACACTTCAGGAGATACTTTGATATCGTCGTCACATGACTATTACGTGAGGTTTATTTAGCGATTTACCATTAGATGCTTGTTTTAGACCTCTTTGGCACAATAGGCTTCCTAATTGCTGAAGTTTGCTAAGGGGCTGCAGATTTTATTTCATTTTAAAAACGTAGGATTCTTTATGTACCTAATGAAGGGTAAGAGATCTCACCAGTTTTTTATGTTTCTTGGATGATTATATGTGTTTTCTTAATGTCTTCTCCGTGTTCTTCTACTGTATGGGAAAAGAAAAATCAGCTTGGCAGTGGAAGACCTGTAGTACTGTTCCATTTATAAATTGGTAGAGAAATAATCTGTTGAATAATTGTAAAAATGAATTAGTTAATGATATGAAAAGTAATAGATGTAGTTTTGGATGCCTTTCTTGAGACTGAGGCATTATAGCTGATTTTAAAGAGAATGTGAAAACTGGAACAAAAGTCTTTTTCCTGGGGGCATTTGTAGAAATATACTTTAAAGGAATATTTTTAAGTGTTTTGGAATATATGTTGCTTTCTAATTGCAGCTGTCTTAGCCAAGAGAAATTCACCGGCTTGTATAGTTATATTGGTGGTTCAGCTTGAATCTGGCCTGTTAAGTTATGGAAGATTTCTTCCACTTTAAGACAAAGACTCTCATTTCTGAAAGCGAACTTTTAAGAGCTTACGTTTTTGTTCATTGCTCTTGAGCTCATTTATAAACTTGGAGTAGACTGGAGTGTAAAAGTGTGTGGGAATAGGAAATGCAGGAGGCATTTTATTATTTTTTGTTTCTCCTTAGCTGGTGTTTTTTAAGCAGTCTCAGTCTCTTTGGTTTTAGGCTATTCATAATAAAGTTTATTCATTACTCCTTATTGATACTGAAAGCAAAAAGAAAATGATCTTTGTGTGAATACATACCTAGGTTCTATAATACTCAATACTAAATTAGTTAAGCTGGATTTTTTTTAATAAGTTAATGGTGCTGTTTGAAATTGATTTCAGGGTTTTTTTTCCCCTCCTGGAAATGCTCTCAAGATAAATCAGCGTAGTTAATTTCCAGATACGTTTTTTTCTCTGCTCTTTGCAAGTTTGGTCTTTAAGAACCTGTGTGAGCAAGCGATCTTCTGAATGCAGATCACACCGGCTCGGGTATTTCTGGAAATCTGTGTCTTTGCAGTGTTCGCTGTGGTGTTGATCATTTTTTCACTGGAGTTGTGAAATGCAGTTGTAGATGTTTGTGGAAAGGCTGACTTCACAACTGGCAAATTAGTATAAAATGTCTCTTCAAATAAATATTAATAAAGGCTCTTTTGGTATTGCTCCTAGTGCTTGATAAAAAGGAAAGTGTTGAAAGTCGTAGTGAAATGTTGTCTAAGGCTTCAGTAGTCAGTCTTTCAGTTTACTTATATTTTTCAAGCTCTAAGAAGTGCTAGTATTTATTGAATGTGAACTTAATTTGGGAAAGAAATGAAGTATTTTTCTGGAAACTGGAGACCATTTAGGTTTTATTTTCTATCTATTTTATAAAAGTGCATCTGAAGGTTTTGAAAGGAAAGACAGGTGCTAGCAGTTCTTTTTTTCATCTCCTTTTGGGCCTTAGATATGTAAATGCTGAAATTCCTTCTTGTCAGGTGGCTTTTTGGTGTAATAATATCTATTTCTGAACTTAATCGCTGAGAGCAGAGCAATAAGCTCTCAACTAACTGGTGCTGTGATGAGCCTGGTGACCTTTGGTAAGAAGTTTTATAATCCTAGTGTTTGCTACAATTCTTTTTCCAGTGACTTCCCTGAGAAACAGAGAACTATTGTAGTGCTGTAGGTGTTTTTAGCTTTCTCTCTAGGTTTATGAGTGAAAAGATGTATTAAAATAAGCTTTTGTAGTGCAGACGGAAAATCAATTATTCTCATGAGAAATTTTGCCTTATGACTCCTTTTTTTTTTTTGTTCCTAACCTGAATGTGCTTAATTCAAAGGGCCGTTATAGCAGCAATAATAAACTAGTGAAGGTCACTAAAAAGATAAACGGGGTCTTAAAGGTTGCGTTTAATAGCGGATTTAAAAGTTTTGGTACTGTTTATGATGTTGTTAGTGTCAGTCCAGTGTGGTGAGAGTCCAATTTCAGTTTGCCTGGCTAACCCAGTGCTTTCTAAAATGTTCCAGCAGTTATCTAACCAGGCTCTTTAAAACCCTGCTTGTAATAAAGCACAAGTGTTCAGATGTTCAGGAGAGGCAGGTTTTAGGAAAGTCCCTGGCAAAAAAAGGCTTATATCGCTTTAAAAAACATATGAAGCCTGGGAGAGAGTTTAGAGCAAGCAAGAGCACTGTGGTGTTGACAGCTTTATATCCCTGTTGGGTAACATTCACTTACTAGAATTGGCGTCTCCTCTCAGTTAGTAATTCACTCCATAAGGATTAAAAAAAAAAAGGGATGATTAATGGCTAGGAAACGTATATTTACAAAATTGTTGATTGCAGTCCATGAACCTGTTTGTGTATAAGTGGATGTGCTTATATATGTGTATGCGTTGATTTTGAAGAGCATAGAAAATAAGCATCAAAACCCTCTGAATGCAGCTTAAAATGCCAGTGTGGAAAATGAACTGTTTTGAAGTTTGGTTTGCTGAAATAGAAACATAGAACCAAAATATAGCCGAGGGAATGTGTTCAAATTTGGAGCAGGAAATAATTGCAAAAAATTTGTTGGTTAGATTAGTTTCATGCAGTCTGATAGTAATACATTCCTATTCATGAAAGTGTTAAAATGTGTGATTTAATTTAGCGAATAGTAACAGAGGAGAAGACTTTCAGGCAATTCAGACTGAATGGTATGATCGGGATGATTGGTAGCTGTGGTTACCGTGCTTGTACAAATTCGGATGCACCTGAAATTGTATGCAGTGATTCTTCAGAGGGCTGCTGCTGATTGCTGTAAGCCCAGTAAAGTTCTGATGTGTCGCAGTCTTGTCTGCTTAGATGTAGTTAGAAATCTGTTTCAGTATGTCTCTGGGGTGACAGAAATGCCGACTGAGGATGGTTGAAGAGCTGTTCGTCAAAATCCAGTCTGCATATTTCTGCAAAAGTGTCATAGGGTTCGTGCTACCTTTTGTATATTTTACAAGGACTTAAAGTACTTTACTGGAGAGAAAATCCACTTCTGTACAGTTTGATCAAATTTGCTCCTCAGTTCTAAGCGGTTAGTTAACATTAAGCTCTAAATGGCGTCCTGAAGGGAGTAAGGAGGCGTGTTTCACTTGTCCTTGCTAATTGAGTAAAGTGAAAGGTTAAGTTTTAGATAGTCTTCTTGCCTGGATCCTAGATGAAGAATATCTTCCTGCTGCCTGAAAGAAATACGCATCAAGATATAGGAGCTTGAAAGCCACAAATCCTTGTTAGTTCAGGAAGCAGCAGTATGCTTTATCTGTTTCAAAAGAGTTGGAAAATGTTGCTTTGTACTTTGATATAATTGGGTGGGGATTATGAGAAAATGTAAATTCTTGAATTTTCCATGTTTCTGATATGTAAGGAGGAAGAGGCTTCTAATTAAGCAGGAACAGTAAGAAAAGAAAGACAGTGATTTCTTCTTCATGCCTGATGGCTAAAAATGTGTTTCTGGTCTTTTTGCTGATTTCCACCCCCACCCCCCTTTTCCAGTCAGATTATGTCATGTAAATCGAATAAACAGAACAGTCACTCCTGAAGAGTTATATAGTGTAACAGCTGTATTTTTTGCTGAGGTAGAAAAAAAATAGTCTTTCTTTATGTGTTTCAGTACTTGGTCTGTTATTAAAATAAAGACACAGTTGGTTAAAATATGCGTCCAATTGAACATACGCATTAAACAATATAGGGTATACACCCATTCGGTGATCTAGGCATAATTTGATGTTTGGGGTAAATTTGGAGCTCTAAGTTGCATCTGCAGAAAGCCACTGACAATTTCGAATTTAAGATTTAAGATTTAAGATTTAGCTGTAGTAATTCCCACAACAATTCCTAAGCGTGTCGAGTCATCTCCCCGCTTCCTTCCCACCCCATACCCATGGCCACGTTAGTTAACTGGACACTATTATTTCTCATCGTGGACTAAAGGAAAGAAAAAAAACCCAGCATCTTTGAAAAGGTCAATGTTAATTTCCCCCCAACCCCCCGTGCTTTATAAATTGGGTCCGTTTTTTAGTTAGTTTCACTGGGATGGATCAGAATATATTTACTACCAACTATTTGTAGGGCAGTTGTTTGAAAACGCCTGCTAAGGTGGCTCTGTGAGTGACTCCCGAGAATTGTTTTATGCCTGAAGAAGATAGCAAAATCGTATTAAAAACTATAAAGATGCCAGTGAAGAAATGTGCTTTTAGGAAATTAAATAGCGACGTATTTCTCACTCAGAATGTAAATGGGTTCAGACATCGAAGGAAGAAAAGCAGTATTAAGCTTTTATTGTTACAATAAATGCTTAAAGGTGAGGTATAAAGATTCCTAAATAGTTAATTTTGGGGAGTCTTTGTATTGTATTTAAATTATTTTACTCTACTGATTATTTTATCTGGATTTGAAAGCAGAAAAAACCTGGCGTAATGTAATTGTAATCAAGTCATCATTTCAGCAGACAGCTATGTCATATTTAAATCTTATAGTTTGTAGCACAGACTTTCAGATGGTGTCAGTTACTTTAAAGTGCCTTTGAAAGTGTTTAATAGTTTTCATGGAGATACTAGTCTGAATATTTATTTTTGCAGTAACTTTCTAGCATTGCTGTTTTCCTTAAAGCTGTCTGTGTGGAATGGGGAGGAAAAAGGCCACAATGGTGATTTGGAGCTGAAATAAAGTACTTGGACCAGTAAGGTTTTTGTCACTCCCATTGACACAGAAGATGGTAATACAATATGGCATCTATGATGTTGTGAAACGAAGACAGGTTTACTGCAGTCATGTATTTATATTTGCCAAACAGCTGTGTGACCTGTTTAGGAAAATTCTTATTTTTGTGATTGAGCAGTCCCCAACCTGCTTTTAAATCTTATTTTTAAACGTTTCAAAATAACTGAAAAATCTGTAAAACTTAGGAAGATTTTATTTCGAATCCCTAATTGCAAGGCATAGATAAGTTAGGCCTTTAATTACCATCCCTTATAATTTAGCTAAATTAGTAACTACTGCTGTGTTTTAGGATTAAAGGCCCAGATTTTCAAGGTATAAAGTATTGCCAAGTCCCTTTGATTTGATACGATGGGGGTTTGCCCAAGATAACCTGTGCCTGATTCAGACTCTGTAAGTACTGAACAAGCGTGCTCTCCTTTCGAATCTCAGAGTGGTTTTGAAACCAGCCTGCTGTGTTGAACAAGGAACCGATGCCCTTTCTAGCTTAGAAAAAACTGTCTTGTGATAATTGGTTCCTACTGCACGAAATGTCCTGGATCAGCTGCATCGGTCCCCGCAATGACATGTGTCAGTGATGCAGATGCGAGGAATAGTCACAGCAGACAAAAGGCAGATGAGTATTTGATGGATTTTGAGAAATGTTTTCTAGCCTTCAGACATACTAAAAGCATTGCCCTCCAACAGGCTTTGTACTTGTTGCAGAATGCTCGTCAGCGACATCTCTGCTGAGGGGTTCCATACAAATGAGTTTACATTGATTAGTGGTACACAAGGCAGAAAACACGCTTTGCCGTTTAATTCGGGGGAAATTGTTAGCACATCTAGCAGCGGTTCTGGAGGCCATTCACAAGTGCTGACTGCTTTAGTGCATGCTGTGTTCTCAGCCAGCAGGTCATGTTGTCCATATTACTGCGGTTCTATACTTAGGAATTTCTTTTTTTCTTTTAGTTCCTATGCTTTGTACCAAAGCACGTACTACAGCTGTTGTGTGTGTCCCTGTCTTCATTTGTACTCATCCAAATAGTGGTAAAGGGAGACTATTTCGTTTCATATATCCAATTATATTTCCTTCATTTTAGAGAACTTTTAAAAACCCCGTGAACTAGTATTTTAAGTTGTTTTTTCTGTCTAAATACCTATATTAACTCTGGTGGTATCCCCTGAAGATTTATAAACAGACCAAGATGTCAGCTTTTGTCTATTAGTGATTTAAGGCTGCTGACATTGTGAAACCCTTAGAAGCAATGTTTGGAAGTTGGTGGGTTTTGTTTTGCTTCATTTGGGTTTATTTTTAGTATAATTCTTACTTTGATTTTTAAAGATGTGAACATTGATGTTGCTAGTATTTAAGGACTTACCTAAAACCTCCTTCCAGAAGGCATTTCCACTTGGAATAAGGCTACACAGATAACTTACAGAATTGCTTATAGATGAAGCGAGAGCCCTGCATTGCTAATATCATAAGCTGGGCAGGGATCTTGTGTCTGAACTCAAGATACATTTTAAATTTCTGGGCAAATGCTGAATGATTATTGCTGTTGCATGCAGCAATGTTAGGAAAAGGAGGTTGTCATTATTTGTAGATGCTGTATGAAGGGAACAGAAGCAATTTGAGGAAAATAGGTAGCTCTAGATAGCGTTTAAGCACATGACTTGTTTTATAAATAGAAAATTACCTAATAGTAAAAATTGTCAGTCATTTCGCTCTAAGTGATGTTCTTGTATTAGGTGGATATGCAATATTAATCAGTCTGAACACGACTCTACCTTGTTAGTAGGAATGTCAGCAAGGTAAAACAGCTCAGAAAGAGATTAATAAAAATAACCTGTCAGACTATATTTTATATGAAGCTGCAGCATCTCCTGAGATATCCATACTCCCACTGCATTTTCAGAGTGCAGTAGAAATGTCTTCCACTTAAATATGCTCCCTCCTTATTTGTTCCCCAAAGACACATGCTGAGATGAAAAGGCACTCTGTTGACAGCAAATCTTTTCAAAAGTACTGAATCTGTCAAGAAATGTTGTGAGGGGAGTTTCTTGTATGAAACCCCATGATTTGTATCGCTGCATACTGCCACAAGGTTACTTTCTCTCCCTCACACATTCTGTTCTACTTGTATAATGTTGAGAAGTGGACGGATTAGTCTGTCTTTACTTGCGTATTGCCGATACTTCACTCCCTATAAGTTGCTGGCTTAGTCTGCATTTGGAGGGAAACTTCGGCTAAGTGAGGAGACTTACATAGAAGTATTTACCACCCTGGTAATCTAAACTCACAGAAAGTGTTTTGTCATAAATTGAGTTGGCAGGCATATATTGGAAACGAGGCATGTCATTTTCATAACTATAACCAGCCTATTTTTCGAGAGTCATATAAATTCATATTTTGAGCATATTTGGTTTATATGCATTTCCATTATTTATATATTAAAATTAGATGTGCACAGTTTCCAGCCTTATTATTTTGAGGGGTTATTAAAAAATGCAGTTATAAATTATGAGTTATACAATACTTTGGAGTAAAAGGTGATTTTCATAATGTCTCTTCCCAACTTACAAATAACTTTTTTGCCATAATACAAACATGCTAGCAGAGCAACATGATAGATGTCTCTTTAAGTGTCGTAGTAAAAGAAAATGACTTGTATTCAGAGGCTGTGGATAGTTTATGTTGTTTTGGACCCATTTCCCAAGCAGTGATCGAAAACAGATTACAATAACAATTATACAGTCAGAAGATGCAATATCCATTTCTGTTTTAATTGAGTGAAAGAATAATAAAAACATCATTAAGAAAAATGAGGTGGACCTGTCATACACTCTACCAATTTTTAGGCTTGGAGGAAATGCAGAGTAACAGAAGTGTGGGCTTTTTCATTTTATTTTTTAATATATTTTTTTTTTTAAGCAGAGTTTGTTTTCAAGCTTGAAGTCTGGATGATAGACTTTGTATGGGCTCCTGTGAGCAAGTATGTAGTAGGAAGGGGTGCTACTTGACAGTAAAGCTCAAGTTAGGCATTATCTGAGTGTCTGAGTTTGGCATAATAATGAATATAATGTTGCTGTCATTGGTTTGAACCTTCCCGAATAGATAAATATGATCATGGTGTCAAACTTGACTTCCCATTACTTTTGCCTCTTGAAATCTGTGGATGTATATGCCAGTAAGAGTACCCCGTCTCTTAAGCCGGTGCTGCCTGAGAACTGACTCTTCTGTGGCTCTTCAGGTGCCTCACCATCTTGGTCTGCTGATTAAATCCTGTAAAGTGAAAGGCTCAGTGCTGAGTGGCACTTTTCCTTGAGAAAGGACCTGTCTGTGGTTGAGGGCCCAAAGATGAGGGAAGCTGGCTCTCCATTTTCCTTGAAGCCGAGTCCTAGAACTGTAAGCAGAAATGTCCTTTCTGCGATACCGTACATTGGGACAGATCGATCTTCTCTACAGTAGCCTTGGTTCTCTTCGTGTACCATGAGGTTTTATAAATCAGCATTTGGAATGACATCCGAAAGTGAACTGGGAGCCAGTTCAGCCTTTGGAGAGCAGATGTAATCTGCTTTCTTTGGCTAACACCTCTCAGCGAGCACATGCATTTGCACTAGCAGAAGTATCTGGTTCTCCAGGGTAGCTCTGTGTATGAAATGTTGTAGCAGTTCTGCCTGTTGAACCCCAAAAGCGTGGAATGCTGACTTTTCCACAGGTGGGTCTAAACACTGTAGGTCAGCCTGTAGGTAGGTCCTTTGTACTCTCCCCCTGAAATACTGTTAACTGGCTGAACAAAGTAAGTGTACTGCACATACCTGAGAAAGAGGATGTACCTGTTAACTCTGTCTTTGTTCCTTGACCTCTTGACTTGTTTGATAAACATGTGGTAGTTATTAAAAGCTGTTAGGCTGATGTGACCTGCTGGCTGATGAAAGGTGAATGTTCCTAAAAGGATGATGTTCAGATGGATAGTTGTCAAACGTGATCTTGTCTGTGGGAAAACAAGGAATGTTTCCCTCACAGCTCGTGATCTTCTGTCCTTGAAAAAGAAAGAGCATGAGAGAATGCCACTCAGAACTTGCTCTCGGCCGGAGTGTGGGGTGTGGAAGATGGAAATCCTAAGAAAAGGCCAAGCCCCAGATGCCAGTTGCTGGCCCGTAACGGGCCATGCGTGTAGGCCGTCTGAAGATGCTCTGCATATTGACTGGTGAAAAGGGAGACGGGGGAGAAGTTAGCTGCTTTCTAGTGAACCAAGTCTCACAGTGGCTTCTGCTCTTGCTTGGTTGCGGTTCGCTCCTCCATTTATTTTCCCACTGATGATCTGATGAAGATTTCTGTGGTCTCCTTATACCAGAAGAATATCATCTAGTAATGATGTTGCCATACCAGTAGCTGAAAGCGTAGCAGGATGAAGGGCTCCACCAGTAATCATTGAGTTTGATGACATTTATTCTGAGACAGAGTTTAATGTGGCTTGTCCTGTTGTGTGCATACTTGTAACTTTTGCCCGTAAACAGTTCTGCCGTATCTGTTGATGTTGTCACTTAGAAATGAGGTTTTCTGATGCTGCCAGTATTTAAAAGACATGAGGGAAAGCAGCAATGATTACAATGGTTACAGATGTGTTCAGCTTGCCTTACAGCTGAAGCCTGCCATTAAGCTTGAAGATAGAGATGTCAGTGCAGTAGCTCCATTAGACTCGCCATCAACTGTATCTGGTAACATAAAGGAGGGGTGATATGATTTCTTTTTCTTGCCAAGGGGATGATTCACAGAGGAATGGACCTAAAGAAGAAAAGAGCTTGCTGGTGGGTCCCAGTGGAGATCCCAAACAGGCCTGAATGTGGTACTCAGCTCTGCTCCAGAAATAAAACCTCAAACCAGCTACAAAAGCTCTTCTGTTACATTCCAGGGGACTTATCCCAGTACCAGGAGGCTGGTTAATAGAACCTTCATTAAAATGGTTTTGCTAGAAGATGTTTTGTTTTGCTTTAAAAATTACATAATATGGTGGATCTGCTAGCACCACCAAAGTTAAGGGCTTATTAGTGGTTCCAGTTTTCAGGGTTTAAAAATGTTGGTCATTAAAATTAATTCTGGGTGGAACTTGTCATAAAGAGTCTTAGCCCCTTAGGCGAGTTTTGTTACGTAGTTAAGAACAACAGAAAGCAGTCCCCCAACCTAAAAACCCCTCCCAAACCGTAAACTTGTTTTTAAGTTACAGAAACCAAAGCCTAAAACTTTTAGGAAATCAACGGCTTAAGATGATTTTTAAAAAAAACCCCACCAGTTTAATTTTGAAGTGTTTCCTTCACTGGTTTTGAGTGAAATTAGTGTATTTTCCGTTAGTCCATAATGTAAATTACTGCTGTGGGGTATTTTGTCATCTTTTGTAACTGGGAAACAGGTTGAAACAACTGAGCTGTTTTACTTAGGAAGAATATAGCCATCATGTCTTCACCACTGCCTTTTGCCACAAATGCTTGGACTCTGTGATCTTGCATGTCTAGTCCAGCCTTCATGATTCCATGATTGGGTTCTATCAGTTGTGAAGCCTGCACATGTTTCTGGCTTAAGGCATGGTGTCGGTATTGCCAGGGGCAATGCTGCAGGTCTGGGGGGGGCTGGCAGGGGAAGCTGAGCTTTCTGCTAGAGCAACAGATAGCTGTTTGTGCTGCCTTCTGACTCCGGTTCCCTTAGAGCCCTATTTTGAGGTTACGGTTGCTCTTGCTTCTCACTTAGGGAGAGAGCTGGAAGTGCTTTATTCTCCTGTTTAATTGGGTCTCCCTCTTGGCTACCCTGGGTTCAGTGGGTGGCACAAAGTGCCCCAGTGTTGTGTTCAGATTCGGAGTTTGGGTTGAGTTAGTGCAACTAGCTTAGCAAAGGAGGGTAGTTACCAGAAGCAGCTGATCCACTTTGACTAACAAAAGGCCTCATCTCCCATGAGTAATAACACTTCTGTCCCAGGCACGCAGCCGGAGAGGCTGTGCTAGAGGAAAATACTCCTTACCCCTCTCAGTTTCTCATTTCTCATTTGTCTCAGCACATGCTCTGAATGTGGCTTTTCTTTTATACTGTTTTTCTTGCGAAACTCAAGTATTATCAAATCAAGTTACGAGTTTCATAATATGTTTCTGTGGTAGAATAGCGGCCTGGAATATTTCGTGTTAAACAGTAAAGCTGTTATTTCAGCTAGGAGAAGGATTCCTTGGCTAGTTAAGCTGTCAGAAGCAGGGGACATCTGCAGAGATGTTAGTGACTTCTTTATAAGATTTCCTGAGATCTGGGATAGTTGCGATGGTTTGGAGACTGAAGCCACAGAAAGGACTGGAAGCTGAAGAAGGATGTAAATAATATCTTGTGGTTTGCATTCACCATTGGCTAAAATATAATATGTAGAAATGCATTTCCTGCCTCCAGATTTATTGAATATGCAAAGCCAGAAAAAATAACTGAGGAGGAGGAGAAAGATACTGTCCTTAGTTCTACTTCCTTTGGCCCTCCTAAGAAGAAAATTCTACAATGTAATGTTATTTAAGCTGATTTTGTTTCTTTGGCGAACGTTGTATTAAAATCATCTGTGGACTGAGCTCTTCTTTACCAAATTACATCCTGGAACAAATTATTTGCAACAGGCTTATAAACCCATGAAGAGTAGGAGTTTAAGAGCATCGCATTACTGGTTATACGCAAAATGAGATATCTCACGTTTTGTCTAGAACAAACCGAAAAGCAGAGGATTAGCAGGAAGTAAGGTCCTTGTTTTTAAACAGAACCTTTGAAGTGCTTGATGCTTTTGTTTTGCATAGGATTGTATGGTTGCAGAGATCCTGATACAGTGTCATGTATTTGACATAGAGATTTCCCGCTGGCCCCTGTCAGTGTGCACACACGGCTTTCTTCACGTGGTTCTGAGTGGTTAGTGACAAACAACTGCAAAGTCATTCCTTCAGTCCCCATTAAAAAAGATTTACAGTGAAAGAATTCTCAGCCTCATAATGAGACTGTTGTAAGCTGATGCTTAATATGTAAAAGGCTGAAACACAGCCCATTTACCCAAACCAAGCATTTATTGTAAATAAGTTAAGTGCCGACAGTTTATATTCTGTCCGATTTAATTATATTTATAATTTATGGAGTAGCTTGAAAGTGAGCCTTAATAGACATGACTAGCCCTTTGCTGAAATGTGTGAGCTCTTGTCTCTTCCACCTCATCACCGAATTGCAGTGGCATGGGTTGAACCTGGGATCTGCTTCAAGCCTGATCCCTCTTGAGTGGGAATAGTCATGTCTTTGTGGCACTGAGGAAACGGCACGGTTCTGCCTCTTCAGCATGGCATTGCATATTCTGTATCTGCAGCCCTCAGCTGGGCTCTGCAGGGTTTTGGGGGGAAGATCTCACAGCACCCCCAGTTACAGCCACACTTTGGTTTAAATCAAAGCGTTGTTGAGATCAGACCAAACCCCTGTTTCTTCAAATACTATTTGATGTCCTTCCTCTTAGAAAAGAACCCCAAGCAACATTTTGGAATGCAGTTGATCTTTCCTCATTATGAATCTATCTTCTCTTGTTATGTGATCTTAAAGGTCTTTTCCAACCGAAGTGATTCTGTGATTCTTTGTTTTTTTCAGCTAGTTGAGTCTTAAATAGAAACCTCCTGTTTATTAGCATATACAGTAGGTTTTCATTTTGGATCGCGTCGGGATTTGCAGTTTACACTGTCTTGAAGAAGTGGCTTTGAAGCTTCACCTGGTTTTCTGTTTTATTTCTAGGTGCTGGTGTCAAGTTTTTCAGAATAGAAATTAGGGAGTTACGTTGCTCTAGGATGTAGGATGGCCATCTTTGGTGCAGAAATTCAGGTATTTTTGGAGAACTGAAAGCTGTCAAACTGAATTGTTTTCTGCCTTTATACTTAGAGCTGCAGGATGTGAGGAGAGCCGATAAACCTCTCCCGTGCCTCATGGATGCTGATTTCTGCCTTTTAAAATAGCCTTCGCAGTTCAGGTTCATTTTCCAAATTTGTTTAAGAGAATGAGAGGGTTAATACCATTTTGGTGTATGTAAGGTCAGCTCCATTGCAGCGCAAAGAGAAGTAAATAGCCGGGCTGCTTTCCCTTTGCTGCCTTTGTTGGGTAAAGGGGTCTTGCCTAAAGAAAAAAGCAGAAGCAGATTTGGTTTAGGAAATGTTTGTTGTTTGGTTGCTTCCTGTGGTTATTGCCAGTTGTGGAAGCGTGCTTTACTGTTAAATGTATGGAATCTTTATCTAGGTAATTTCTGGATGACCTGTGCTTTGCTGATTGAGCTTCCTAGTCGCAGTCGCAGGGTAAGAGCCTTATCTTAGAAGTCCAGCTGAAATGGCTGTAATTCAGTGTTTTCAGGTGTGATTGGGAATAGACCTTTGTGGATTCTGCTCTTGCTGTTACCTACATTTATTTCTTTCTCCTGCAACCCCACCCCGTGTTGGCAAGACAAGCTTAGAGAATAACCCACGTTACAGTTTCTGCTGGGGAAAATGTTTTGTGCATAGAATAATGAAGGTTTTTCAGCAGTTTATAAATTTTCAGAGAAACACCTCCCAACCATAGAAATGTGCTTTGTTTGTGAGGGAGATTTCTCTGCATGTGTGTGTCTGTGTTCTGTTTAAAAAACCCCCACAACAACCACCAACAAAACCTGAAAACCCAAAGCACAACAGCAACAACAAAAACTTTATTTTCCACTTTCTTCATTTGATAAAAATCTCTCCGCTGTAGAATGATTTCCTTTGGGTTTGACACCACCATTTGATCTCGGTTTTTAATAATTTTGGTGGGTTTCACTCCCAGAAGAAAACATGCTTGTGCTCTGAAGTATTCCCACTAGAAATGTGGGAAAACCTCATGTTACTCAGGGCTAAGAACTGGCTTCTTTATTAATTCCCTGCTAGACAACCCCTGTACAGTAAATCTTTCCATAACACCATGCTGTTGAAATTAATCAAGCTGATGTTTGGAAATTGTTCAAATTAGATTAAATTAAATAACACCTAGACAGGGCTTAGAACTTGTGCTGATGGAAACAGATTTTAATCTAAAAAGACACAAATTTTATTGTGCCTCTTCTTATTGGTTGATCTTTATCTTGTACTTATTAGGACATGCAAACGTTGCTCCCTATTTAATGGCTGCAGTGGTGGGTGGCTGAAATAGTTTAACATCCTCCTCAGCTTTCTGTATCCTTTTCTTTTTTGCTATAGGTACCAACTCTGTGGTGGTTATGTAGAAGTAGACAATGTGTATAAGTTCAGCATTGGTAGTATCACCTGTATTACTTGCTTTAAAGCGTGCACTGCACAAAGTATCATTTGCAAATGAACAAAAGAAACAGTGCAGGACTTCTTAATATCTACTACTCTCTCTTGTCCTTCTAGTTGGTCATTGGAAATTTACAGCTTTTACTTTGAAATCTTACAGCTGAAAATGTTTTCCAGGGAGCTGCATGTCTGCATTTTAATAATACTTTTAACTGGCTTCAAGGCTTTTTCTGGGGGGTTAAAAATGTAATGTTTTATGCAGCAGAGTGTCCAGAGTTCTCACTTCTTGAATGAAATGGCTGATTCTCTTCCCTTCATTTATTACGAATGGATTGCTCCCAGGTGAAATTAAACTACAGCTTGAAACGGACAGGGAGAAAAAAATGTGCATTTGGAGACAGGTCTCTGATACATATTTAATTTCTTCTCAATTTCTTTGCCCCTTAGAAGAGTCTTAGCAAGACATGCAACTATGTTTAGAAAGCCTTCTCTGTTTTTCCATGGAAGCAACAGCAGAGCTTAAATTCCATCTCTGATTTGTAATGTATGTTATACAAAGTGCCAGTCATTACTAACTGTTCTGTTCTTCTGGGGAGTAGTGGGGACAGTTTTTCTCTCTTCTCTTCCATGGATTAGAAGGAATTCTCGATGTGTATGATTGTTCTTGTAAAAGCCTTAATGTAGATCTTGGTTTATGCTCCGCTAACATCTTACGCAGATGCTATCTCTATGGGGTCAAAGCTCTGTGAGAAGCATGAAAGAGCTGCTTGTGAGTCAGTTAAGTGAACTAACATCAAGGAGAAAAAGTCTTTTGTATAATTTGTGATCACTGTCAGTGTCTTGTATGCATTCCAGTATTGTGTTCATCCTTTAGGGAAACAAATTGTTTCCTTTTTAGCCCTCAGATTACCCCTTGTTTTCTCCACGTGTGAAAATCAGTGCTGTGTGTCATCTCCCATAGACATCATTCACTGCAGCATCTCCCTAAAGTTGAGAGGGCAAATGCATGGAAGCTCAGTGCAGAAGGGACCCGAGTCTTCTTTGTGCCTGTGCATGGGAGGGGGAGAATGACAGTAGCTCTGGCTGATCGGACATTGGGGAAAGAGCTGAGAAGATTCAGGATTTATGAGTAAGGCTGCCTTGCATTGCTCTACCACTGCTTGCAAGACTTCATTATGGATGCTTGGTCTCCTGCTCTCTGAATATTGCTCTGAGTTCTTCAACAGTGAACGGTGACTGACTCGCATTGCTCTTCTGTAAGGGCCCTGTAGTGAGCTGGAGGTGTAATATATGCATCTAGGAGTAAGACATGGTGTATTTCAGTGTGTGAGGAGTATGTTGGCTTTTGGCTGCAGGTGCTTTTTACTTCAGAATACAACATACTGGAAGTGTGTTAATTTATTTTCAGATAAGGTTGGGAAACAGGAAGTTTGAGGCAATAAATCCACTGGAGACATTATAGCTTAACTCTCCAGTGAGAAATAGAGGGCAAAGCAGATGGAACTTCCTTGGAGTGAGATTTACTTGGAAATAAGTTAGGTTACCATTGTTTTTTGTTAGAATAGCATTGGTACTAAAATTCCAGGTGCTATAGAGAGCCATGAGATTGGGTTAGCAATGGCAGATGTGGTAACCTGCCCTTTGCTCCCTGTTTTTAAGGTACTAGTAGCAGCTTATCATCAGTTACTCTGGGTCACTGAGTTCAGAGATGTTTTTGCAAAAGCTGTTTCTGTAGCAGGGTCCCTGCAAGCAAGGGCAGCAGAAAGGGGCAGGAAAATCGTCATGGGCAAGAGTTCTGTGAGTCCTTAGTGCCATCCATGAAGTGATGTCACGTACAGCATCAGTTCTAGTATTTGAGATCATGTTTGTACTGGGGCAGTAAATAATAAATGTGGAGAATAGGTGCAACTTCTGTGCTGAAAAGGTGAAAAGACTGTTGTGTGACAAGGAAAGCGTCCAGGAGGAGGATAAAAATTGCTGTGGAATCCCTCTCATTAGTTTGTATTCACCTACTTTTTCTGTCTTGCCAAGTTGTAGTTTACAGAACCGATATCACAGCCTCAGCAGTTGGCCAGGTATAAGACTCTTTTGTTAAGACACTAATAGCCCCATCAGAAGTGCTATGATGGGCTTAAGTTCAGCAGGAGGGAACATGTGTTGCTTATGGAGGTTAAATTTCATTTAAACTAGTTAAATGATTTACCAACAAAGAGGCTTTATTTTTTAACCTTTGCTAGGAATAGACATTTTGTCACTGATTCCCGAGGAGCAGGCTCAGCCCTGCACTGTCTTTTCAGGAAAGCACCAAGAGAGTTTTTTTCACTAAGATTTTTAGGTTTTTTTAACACCGTGTGTTAAAATTTGGATGCTTGAACTTGCAAAATGCATGTTTAACCCAGAATCAAGCAGTGATGAGGGAGAATCATCAATGTGATGCCATAACCTACTTGCACATTACTTCAGGATGTGTTTTAAAGCAAAGAACTGAAACAGATCAGCTGGGTGTCGTTGCTTGTAGCTTCTGCTGCTGGCCTGCACGTAGGATGTCAGACTGGAAGCTGCTCCATGCCCGAAAGGTCACTAAGTGAAAATTGTGTATCTGAAATATGTGCAAATTCAAGACAAAGCGGATTTAAGTCCTGCAGCATTTGTTACTGCTGTGACTGTATCTATTTCAGAGTGACTCCTCTGAAGGGATTTATAACTATTGTAGATACTGAAGGTACTGACAGTAGATGATCTCAAAGATACTTAAGTGCATGGAGGGGGAACTGTAGCGTGGCTTTCTTCTCTTTTTCCCTTAAAGAAGTGTGCGGTCCAGGAATGCAGTGATTAGTGACTGGCCTTTCATAAATATGCTCAGTTACTTTTCAGAGTTGTTATCTACTGGAAATGGTTATATTTCACACTGAAGAACAAAAGTTAGAGGTGAACTATCTGGCAGTATTATGAGCTTTAGCACATTTGGAGAGCTGCTTTAGGCTGAGATTTGTATTTGCCCCAGTATTTCCAGTTTATCTGGGGGCTACCAAATTAGAATCATAGAATCATAGGACAGTTGGGGTTGGAAAGGACCTTAAGATCGTCCAGTTCCAACCCCCTGCCATGGGAAGGGTCACCTCCCACTAAACCATGCCACCCGAGGCTATGTCCAGCCTGGCCTTGAACCTCGCCAGCGATGGAGCATTCACAACTTCCCTGGGCAACCTATTCCAGTACCTCACCACCCTCACAGGGTGAGGCACTGGAATGCCTCACAGAAAATTCTTCCTCATTTCCAATCTAAACTTCCCCTGTTTAAGTTTGAACCCATTACCCCTTGTCCTATCACTACAGTCCCT
>JANRGW010017115.1:0-17709 GCA_024733675.1 Psilopsiagon aymara | reverse complement strand
AGGATCACCTCCCTCGACCTGCTGGTCACACTCCTTTTGATGCAGCCCAGGATACCGTTGGCTTTCTGGGCTGCAAGCGCACACTGCAGGCTTGTGTTCATTCTTCCATTGACCAACACCCCCAAGTCCTTCTCCACAGGGCTGCTCTGAATAATTGTATATAATAAATAAGTTTCTGTGACTGGAGGTAATGGTTTTCCTTTGCCATCCCCTGAGTACACCCTGGCCTGTGGCAAGTGATGGAAATGGCTGTGCAGTGCTGTAGGCTTTCTCTCTGCTCCATCTTCCCTCTGTGCATGCACTTCAAGTACTGTAGGGCAGTTCCTGTAAATTGGCTTGTTTCTCTACTGTCTGTAGTATTGTATCCCTGTAAGTTCATGGCCCACAACTTACTGCCATAGATGACTTGATCCTGTAACCACAAAAGTAAATTTGCAATGAAACAGAACAAAATTGAATCCAGACCACCCTCTGAGTTTTCTACTTCTGTGCTTCCTCCTCATCTTAGATCCTCTTTCGAAGAGAGGTGTTCTTACTCTCTTCATGCATGCAGTGGGAGAGCAGCCTCTTGCCTTTCTGGGTCTCCATGACCAATAGCTGCCAGCACAAGATAATAATTTCCAGTGAAACCAATGCAAGGATATTTTCCTTGCGCAGTGAGAAGACTGGCCATGGTCTGAAAGTGTGCAAATAAGCCTGTCTCAGCCAAGAACTGCATATGGGAGTAGCCTCTGCTGACTCCTCCATACACTGACTGTGGGGAGAGAAGCAGAAGTGGCATTTGTGTGTCACGTTTTCATTATTGCTGAACGTGGAGCTCTGACCTGAAAGAACAGGGATGTTCAAGGAACTGTAGAAAACTTCCGTAGTGTTGAAAAGGTCTTATTAAGAAATCTTGTTCGTCTTCATGCTGACTGTGATTCTGTTCCTGAATTGTATTCTCTGGAGCTTTTACTGTGGTTTTTAAATGAGTCAAGTGATGAGACTTCAGTATTTCCCTTGGAAAGAAAACAAAAGCTATCCCCCAGGGATAAAAAGGCAGATTTCCACTTAAGATGAGCCTTCTAGGAGGTGTTTTAATTTACAGCTTTAACTAGAGATGTATGACACACTTGTTCTTCTCTTACTGATGCTCTGCTTGCTTTTTTCCCCCCCATCTAGGTTTGATGATTCCAGTCTTTTGTGTGGTGGAACAGTCGGATGCCTCTCTTGAATACGATAATCGCGAAGAACATGCTGAGTTCGTTCTGGTTCGCAAAGATGTGCTCTTTAGCCAGCTGGTGGAGACAGCGCTCCTGGCTCTGGGGTATTCCCACAGTTCTGCAGCTCAGGCACAAGGTATTCGATAAAGTTCTTTTCCCCCTTCTCTGCACTGGCAGATGACGGCATCTGAGGTTATTCAATGTAAGGAGTAGGCAAGAAAATTGTTGACAAATCTTGGAAGTGGTTATATCAGTTGTTTTGATTGCATAATCTTAAACTAGGTGTACAACAAGCCCTACCTAGTTGGCCTGCCTGGAAAGCATTAGCTGGATCTTTCTGAAGTGTGAAACGTGGTGATATTCATGACACGCTTGTATGAGGCAGGTTGCTGCTTTGAGGAAGTCAGCACAAAAGAGCTGTATAGAATCTCTAGGTATCTCTAGCTAGATGGTATCTAGCATTTCTCTTTGTATCAGGGCCATTTTGAACAACATATTGTAGTCTTTCATTTTTGAAATTACCCATTGTATGTAATGGTTGTATATATATATACACATGCTCTCTTTATGGCCAGTAGTTGTAGGGCTAAAAGTACAGGCAGGTTTCTCTGTTTTCACTTACCTACTATATTGCTGCAAAGCCTTTTGCGAAGCTCTACATTTCTGCATTCTCTTCCACTTAGAGATGAATCTTCAGTAGCAGTGAAATCTTAAACAAAACTTTCCTCCCTCAACCCAAAATATCATCTTGAAAAAAACAAACCTAAAATTCTAATCTTGAAGGAGATAGGCAGGAGGTGGTGGGTTAGGAAAAATCTTTCAAGAATGAACTTTGCATTTCAAGAGTCTTTTATACTAAACAGGTTATTTCAGTGCTTATTCTTTTGGATGAGAAGCCTGTAAGTTTCATTTTCATTTCTGTCACCAGTAAAAACTGTGTGCATTTAGAATAATGTGATAGAAGCTTTGCCTGGGGGGTTTGGATTTTATCTATTGGTTTTAGTTGTTTTGTGTAGCTAGGCATTTGAACATGCGAACAGAGGGAGCAGTGGTAGTGTTGAATCCAGGAGTTCCAGGCAGCGATTAGTAGCACAGGCTCCTTGTACAAACTTCTTTCCAAACAGGGTGATAATGATTCATTTCCTCTGTCAGCCTTTGCTCTGAGAGAGAGGCTCAGGTTCTTTACATAGGCAGAGCTCACACACATGTGCTTATTTGCACAACAGGGTAGTAAAAGCTCTTCAAGAAGGTAGTTGTTTTGGTTTTTAATATGGAATGTTTCATGTCATTTTTTAGGGACACTTTTTTCTGAATGTAAAAGGTCAGCATATCCCACTGTTTCCATCCTGGTGAGCCAGCCTCCTGTTTGACAGCGCTATCCATCTCAGTTAACACAGTTGCTCAGCGTGTTGCGATCTAACATGTGGAACATGCTGCATTAGGTGGCTAAGATTTGATTCTTGGCACTTACAAAGGGGAATGGGTTTTGCAAGAAACCTGCTCGAAGGAGGCATGCCATTCAGTGCAGTGATCCACACTGGCTGAACATCTCACTTGGGGGAACCTTGCTCTTGCAGCATCTCTGATGTGAAAATAGCAAGGAGGAGAAACAGGTTGACTCATGAAGGAAATTAGTGACCGTGCAGGGAGGAAACAGCCACTGTGTTTTTGAACTACAGGCTTTGACAATGAGCAGGTTCAGATACTCATCTGTCACTTGATGTGTCACTCGAATAACTCATCTAGAAAATAAAAGTTGAATCTCAAATTGTTGTAATTAGTCTAAAAGAAAAGACTGTCATTTTTGGTTTTAAGGCAGCAGTTACTTTCCACTAGAAAGCATCAGATGGTATAACATTCAGAAACACCAGAAAATACCTTGAAGATCTGTCAGTTAGCAGATCTCTTACTTGGTCAGTTTAATTTACCTTCACAATGAAGGATCAGCTCTTCAAAGTCTTTTATACATCCTGGACAAATAATGCAGGTCACGCTGATTTTAATATGTGAAGCTGAAGTAGTATGTCGCTTCTCTGCTAGCTGTCTTCAAGCTGAGAGATGAGGTGCAGGCAGAGAGAGTGAGCTGACAGACCTCAGATTGTTTAGATAAATGAGAAAACTTACATAATATTGGGCTGTAATATGCCAACTGAGGTTGACAGAAGAATGCTGCTAAATTGTTGCTGTAAGGATTTATTTAGGAACCCAATTTCCTGATTTTAGGAGAAGAAAAAAATAAAGCTATTTCCTTTACTCATTCTGGCTATAGGAACAGCCTGCTTCTGTTCTAGTGCTTGGGATTAATTTCATTTAGCAATGTACATTGATAAACAGTCACTTAGTTCTTCTTCATGCTTTATGATCAGCTGAATTACAGGATCTGCATGAGAGGCTGAAGATCCTCAGGTGCATTTTTCAAAATGATAAACCTTTGAACAACATGCTGTGCCAAACACTGACATGAGTAGGTGTCCCCATGTGCTTCAGGGACAAAGTAAATGTGAGCTTGTCAAAGCTTTTGTACTGTAAAGGCTGTCTAAACTGTAATGTAGCATGTAATAATTGTCACCTTTCGAGCTGAGAAAGTGTTTCATTTCACCCCCCTCTTGTTTTGGAGTACTGAGAGGAGTAGCAATGTTCTTGTGGGAAACATCTTGCCTTTGCCTGTTCCTTTTAGAACAGGGTCTCCAGTGGCAGATAAAAGAGCTAGTTGTGGGGGAAAAGAGGAGTTCTGGCAGCAGAGAGAATTGCTGTGCGATTTCACACCGCCTTCGCTGTGTTCGCCATGGCACTTCTACAGCCCTGCTGAGGCTCGAGCAGGCGGTGTGCACCTCACTGCGGGGCCCTGCCTCACACTTGCCAGCGGTACAGCAATACAGCAGAGCCTGGGAGATGTGGCACAGAGAGGTGGGTGCTGCGTTGCCTCCCTGAGGTGTGCGTCTGCCCCAAGGAGCAGTGTCGCGGGGCTGCCTGCCTGGGCAGCAACAGAGCTCTCCAGGGAGGTGATGCTGTTGTGTGAGTATATGAGCTGCAGCTTGCACATACAGCTGCCACCTGGCCTGAAGCCTCGCAGACCAACTGATGGTCACTTGGCTTATCATGACTAATTTTTAGGCCTATTCATTAGGTAAATTGAGAGGAATCTTAGCATAAGCAATCTTGAGACAAACATGTATCAGTATGTATACGTGAAAGTGGCTCTGTGCCTCACTGAGAGAAGCTCTTTATTCCCACACAGTTCGGGCAGGATGCATTTATTCCACAAACAGCTGGTTGTGAGCATTTTTTATTGATGGTGGCAAGAGCAGAGACTTTTCCAGTGAGTGCTGCCCCCGTGAAACTTCCCTTTTCTGACAGGAGCCGTGAAAAGTCTTCTGGAACAGCATGGGAACGCGTTAACAGCTTGGCACTGGGGTGTGAAAGTTGGTGGTGTGAATGGCAACAAAGGTTTAATAAACATTCATGTATTTTTCTTTCATCACTTGCGTCTACACCTGACACTAGGGAACCTGCTGCATGTGCCTTCCGGAGAGGAAGAGAGTCATACTTTAAAGGGGCACCTGTTCTGTGTGTAGTTTAATAGAATTTACATACCCTGATGCAATTTCATGTTACTTCATTTTTTTTTGCAGGTAGGGTGTTCTAACTGGGCTGTGCAGGAGAAGGGGACCAATAGGGGCTACATGCGGTATGTAGTGCTGAGTGCTGGGACCAAACTAGTATGGAAGTAGCTGTAATCTGGAGTACCCTGTGTGCAGTCCTGCGGGTTGGGACCTACTGCGAAAGCTGATTCCCTCCTCATTGCCGGGTGAAGGAAGAACGGTGCTAGTTTGGTTGAGCAAGTTCTACATTCTTAAAATCTACATGAAAAAGAAAATAGTGTGATTTCTTGTGGATATATGTGTATATGTTTTTTTTTTTTTCCTTTTGACCAGCTCCTTGTTAGCTGTTGTGAGCATGTACACAGAACTGATGTACATTGTCTGCAAAAGCTTGCAAAGCTGAATGGGCTTTCTCCTCCCAGGTGCTTCTGCTAGGTGTGTTGTAGGGCACGGGAGTAAAGGAGTGCCTACCTTGACTGCTGTGACCGGGCAGTCCAAGTGGTTGCTTGGATCAGTTGCTGTGTGTGGCCACCACAAGAAAGGGGGTGTACACAAGAGTGAAATGGTGCTGAGATGCCAAATGGAGCAGAAGGAGGGGTGAGAAAATAGTGAAGTTAGCACAGAGCAAAAGAAACAGTAGATCTTTCCCATTCCTGTCGCTGTAGAGATTGCCAAGCCCTAATTCTTGAGCAATATATTGCCAGGAGCAGAGCCATTGCAAGAGGCAGTGCCTTGCATTAATGCCTTGGAGGACTCTCATCATGCTGTTGGGTTTCTTCTAGTGCTGGGTACTGATGGAAGAGTGGGAAGCCTTGTGTCTGCAGAGGGCTGGGAATGGCTGGTCAGAGTAGAGGGCTGGCAGGAGAGGCTGGCAGTGGTCAGTGAGGAAGGTGTAAGACAATAAGAAACAGAAAAGGTTTAGGTATGTTGCCTTGCCATGTAGAGTTGCAGTAGCTGGGCATGGAGGAGAGGGATGCTCTGGTGATTGGGATTTAGTGAGCTGAGGTCAGACAGCATCAGCCATCAGCCTTGCATGACTGCAGTGAGGAAGAGAGCTCTGTTGCTGCCAGTCAGTTCCTGGCCAGAGGAGTTGATGGGGTACCCCTGCCCTAATTGGATGACTTTAGAGTTGTATCTCAGGACCGGCTGCCCTTCTCTAGCAGCCTGCCTGTGGGGCTTTAATGTTGTTTGCAGCTGTGGGACGTTGTAAGACCGGCTTGGCTTGGCTTTGGTGCTCCTGCAGAGCGCTGTGCTTTGGAGCAGTAAGTGGAGCTGTCCTTGCGGGGAGCTGCAGCAAGAGTGAAAGGTGACTGTCTTGACTATATAGCAAGGAAATCACGACACAGACATGTAAGGGCTCTCCTCTGGGTCCGTAGTGCACATGGCTGGGGCAGGAAGGAGCCCAGACTGCAACTGTGTTCATTTCCCTCAAGGGTGTCTAAATAGGTGAGCTCAGCCCTGGTCTTTGCTTTTAATTGGAGGCCTCCTGCACTTGCCTCCTGCGTTTAAGTAGTATTTCAAAGCAAAGGCATTTTCGTTTGATATGGTGACATTTAGCAAATCAGCCCAGACCTCAGGCTGCTGTGTGTGAGAATGTGGCAGCCTGAATGCTGGGCTGCTTCACTCTGGCTAGCCTCTGTGAGACGAATGTGAGCATCTTGCCACTTACAGGATTATAACCATGTGTACAAATACTTGAAGGGTGTAAATACTGATAAGGATTTGCCTAAGCTGGTCCAGGAGGGTAGGGCTCTGGGGCAATTGGAAGGACCTGAGCAGATGATTAGTGTAGAAAGATGCTGTGAAATATTCCCATCTGTGCTATCTCCAGGACCACAATAGCTTCCAATTGAATGTCAGGTAAAGGCAGAACATACCAGCTGGGGGCTGTATTGAACATGCACAAGCTGGTTTTATATTTCCATATCTAGAAAAGTACAGTAAAAGTGTGGTGAAACTGCTAAACTGTAATTGATGTATGCAGCTAGGGTTGCTACAGCTGGGAAGACCAGATACGCTATTTTTAACACTTGTGCAAGGTAGCAGTATGGAGAAAATGCGAGGAAAGCTGGGATCAGGCTTCTCCTATGAATAATGTGCAATAAATTACAAGGGTGCTATAATCTGGGATCTTATGGCTCCTCAGCCAAGTTCAGTGTCATCTGCATGTTCGTAGACATGTCTGCCTGTTCATGTGATCATAGACCTCCTAGTCAGCATTATACTGGCTTTAATGAATAGGAGAGAATGACAAAATGGTGATACAATGACAGAAATAACAAGACAATGCAGCAATCAGCAAACTAAATGTTGGGTCGTTTCCTGGCTCTGTTACTGTTTGCTGCTGCTTTTTTGTCTGTACAGATAGCACAGTGGTCTCACCTAACAGAGTTGTCAGTCTGTGTAGAGTTGCTCAGTTTCTCTCAGCTCAAACTCTTTTACTCCAGAGTATGATCACCCTGCTAAACTAATGGGTCTTAAAACAACTGAAAGCAAGCAACCCAGCCCTCCTTGGTTCAATTTTCAGCAGTTCAGTCTTACTCCATCTATAATTAACAGCTCCTTTACCTTTAGCAATCCCCTTTGCCTCCTTTGCTTCTACTGGAGACACTTTTGATGGGTAAGGTTTTTTTTCTTGCCTCCAATTTTGGGTCTCCAGAAAAAGACCCATTTGGCAGTAATATGTGTGAGGGGTATGACTTATGAACGTCTTGCAATTTCACGACAACTTGTCTGAGATTGCTAAGACTGGATTTCCTGCAGCGATACTCAGCCATCCAGATCAAAGTTTTCCTTGTAAAAGCTCCTCCTTCTTGAACTGTACATTGCTTTAATTCTAGTCTTTGTCTTTCTCCCTGATTTTTGAAGAAAGTGATATAAGTACTTCTCAAATATGTATTTCCCTCCCTATATATAGACATTTACCATCAAATCACTGTGTTGTCTACCCTACAAAACTTCATGACAACTGTGAAACTCAATTACAGGAACCATGAGAGAAACTCAGAATTTAATGAGACTATTGAAAACCTCTTTCTTCTTTGTTTTTGTTTTTTTTTTTTTTTCTTTTTGATAGGCATTTCAGTGCGTAATGCACACAGGGTTTGAGAGACACTGTTGTTAAAGGAGCAGCATCTCACCCCATTTCAGTTGAAGCCCCAGCATTCTCTTTAAATGTTGCGTGAGACTCTAAAGAAATCTTATGTAGGAAATAAAAGGAGACATAAATATTGAGGCTGCTTATATTTGTAGGGTTTGCTAAGAGTGGTGGTGTTTTTTTCTTTCTCTTTTTTTAGTGGAAAACATGACATACAAAGAAATGTTAGGATGTAATATATATAAAATGGACTGTATTTTATGTTTTACTTTGTTTTATAGATAAACACATATAATACAGCTTAATCTAGAATATAAACGTACACATCTGTTTTATACATATACACAAATACAAATTTATATGACAGCATAGTATATATGTGGAAACAAAAGATCAAAATCCAGTTAGTAAACCAGCCTTTCAGGTTACTTGTCAGCCTCATTCTCCATTTGTAGTGTTATTTTAAGTAACCTCATTATCCCAACAGCATGAACACTAGTGAATACTTGAGTCTTTGATAAGGTCACTGTGAAAGTTCTTAACATCTGACTAGTGGTCAGGAAGTGTCTCTCTTTCCTCTCCTTCCCTGCCACCCCGCCATGCTCCTGTGTGTAAAAGCTGCCATGTGATGTTGGCTTTCTGATCCCAATATATTATTTACAGGATTCTTGTGATGGAACAAAACCTTCTACAAATAATAATCTATTTATCTAGATGGCAGACATCTGGGTTGTATAAGTAAATGGGTAATTTATTAGTGTTTGAACAGCTTAAAGGAGGGTAACGAAAGGTGAGCCTGAACAGCTCAGCACTTCTGACAGCCACTTTCCATCTCATCTGTGGTTTGTGATTGAGCGCAACACCACTGGCAAGCAGGAGAGGAGGCAGGGGTGAAAAGCAGGAGCAGCACGGGCTTTGGCTGTCCCAGTGAAACACCCCTTCTTCTTTCCTTCTGTGTCTGTGAGACTCCACATACCTGCGGTGGCAGCTTGAGGCCAAGTGCTTTGAAACACATCATGCTTTGGAGGTGGCTTCTTGTTGCAGTGGCGTGTGTGGCATTTTTTCCATGGTCATAATGGATCAAACTCAGGCTGTGCTGTGGGTAGAAATGATTAAACCTTTTCTTCTTATCTCTCCCCTTTGTTTCTGAGAAAAAATGCTAAGGCTGTGACAGCAAATGGGTGCTTCTGCGTGATGAGGACCGTATTCTTTAGTGTTTTCCATTCACTTTACATTGTAGGCTTTGTGCAAAAAGATAGTGATGCAGGACAGAAGTTTCTTCAGGACTTGTATTCTTCAAGGAAAGATTTTCACTTATTCTGCCAGCTTTATAAACCAATGAAGAAATGCTGGGGAAATTGAGCCACAGGCTTTTTTGTGTCACAGCAACCTTTATACTACTTTGGGGTAAAATAAAAATCAGGTTCACTCCAAAAGGCCTGTGTGCACTCAATTAAAAACTTAGACGAGCATATAATAAATTCTGATTTTTCTTGGCCCCTTTCCCAGCCCCTCAGCTAAGCCCACAAGCCCATGGACCACTGGTATTTCTGAGGAAAGTTGGGAAATGGTCTTTATTAATTTTAATTTAAAATAAAATCTGATAATGAAACAGTGCTGTATTTAAAAATGGGAATAAATTAGGTTAGACTAGGTTTTCCCCTGTCCAGAGAAGGAAAATGCAATGCAGTTAGCAGCCTGTTAGCTAACAAGCTAAGTATTTGGGCATTCAGTAGTATGAGGAGAGCAAAGCCTGGTGGTGGTTAACATGCTAAGGTAGCTTTTTTTGCCTCCCCCCTTTTTTTTTAATTCTCTTTCTTAGACATTTTTGTCTGCTGAGATTTCCCCTTCCCCCCCTCCCCGCCCCTTGGTCCTGATCGAGGTAAGGAAAGCAGCATTTTAACCCTATGGCACAAGGGAATGCTGATCACTCCAGCTGCAGATTGCCTTGCCCCATCTGCCTTCCCAACAGGGGTACAGAGCTGAGCCCACCTTCAGCTGCTTCTTTCTTTAAACTAGCAGAGGCAGGGTGCATCCACCGGATTGGTTTCTGCTTATTGGGAAGCACATCCCAACTTTCAGGGCCTCTGGTTCGCCTTGGGCATAGGTTCCCGTGTGCAGCCTTCATGATGGGTATGCTGCTGGGGAGAAAGCAGAGCTCTTTCTGCTGCCTGGTCTGTCTGAACTCTTATTGTCATCACTTCACCAGTCTGAATCTTGCTGCGCATGTGAAGGGGAATTGGTTTGAACATGTGGAGAGCAATGGTGCTGGCTACGGCGTCCCTTGCAAACTTATGGTGTAAGACAGTACTCTGCAATCCCCTTCAACCACATTGGCAAGCTAATCACAAAAACCAGTTTGGTTTGAAAATGAAAACTGAACAAAGTAAGGGGAGAAAATGTAAAGGGCTAAACAGAAAACATTCCCTGGCTTTAAAAAAAAAGAGAGCTCAAACGCATGGACTCCTATTCTGTGTCTCTATAGGAAAGATCTTTCTGGGAAAGGGTCAGTTTGGAGGGTTTCTCACCACTGGGTGTAAACATTGTAGAAGGGACCTGGCTTTAATCCTCCGGGCCCTTACTGGAATATAAAGTAACATCAAATGCAGTTGCTGTCAGTCAGCAACTGTATTGGATGTTTGCATCGTTTTGTACCAGTTGAATTTTACAAGGGCAGTCTGCCTTCCTGCCTTGTCATTGGGGGTCTGCAGCAGATTAAATGGCTATATATTGACATAATGGAAAAAGATGAGCCAAAACCGATGCTGTTGACCTCCTTTTGTCTACTGCGCAGCTTACTGGGAACCCCATCAGAGAGTACTGATGATGGTTCAAATTCAAGCTGTGACTGGGAGAAGCAGGTGTGTAGGTCCTCCTCCTGTCCACTGAACTACTTAATTATTCAGGGTGTGTGTCTCTACCTGTCTGTACTGGTGCAGGGCTTATGGAGAATTGCTTGTACTCTTCCCTTTGGCCAGCGAATACCTTTGGTTTATGCAGACAACTCAAAAATATGTGTATAAATATATATATATATATATACAGGTGTGATAAAAAAAAGGCATTGCATTGAGTTAGATGAGATTGGGGTATTTATGGGTGATTTTACTTTCAACTTTATTCCAACAGAAAAACAATACTTCTAGGATGAAGTAACTATCTATTAAACAATAGAGCTATAGTAATCCTGGGGACTGGGGTCTGTATTCTATTCTGTTTCATTCCCTGGTTTTGTATGTGCAGCATCTTTGACTTCACCTAGCTGTTTCCACAGTTCCCAATAAAGAGTTAAATTCAAACAGGCTAGGAGAACGCGTGTGCCAGTCAGGGTTCTTAGCTAAATTGCTTTCATACTTTGTTTTTGTAATATATTTGCTGCTTAGCCACATTTTGGCCTTCTTCCTTTTTCTAACAAAAATCATTATGTGGGATAGCTAGTAGATAGTTCCTACTTTCACAGTGACAACTCCGTGCTAAAAATGTCCCTTGGCATAGGGATCGTTAACTGATGGCAATTTGTCTGCCTTTCTGAGTAGGCTTTTTTTTCGGCACCAGCTATAGAATCTGTGAAATAGTCTGTGGGGGGAAAAGTGTTTATCTTGTGTTGAAACTGAGGATGGACCAAATGCTCGAGGAAAAGAACGTATCAAATAATGAGCTGTAGATAATACTAAATCTTTTCAAGATCCTGGAAGGAGATGTTTAGGCAAAATTGTGCGGCAGTCAGCACGAGAAAATTGGCATTTTGTGAAGTGCTGCTGTAGAATGTGTTTCACACGTCACTGTTTATGTATCCATTTATATAGATAGCATCAGTTACACATTTTTAAATGTTGATGATGGGTCTAAAAACTACATGCATTACGAACATAAAAGTTTCTTTTTCTGTGGCTTGAGCATGGAGAGCAAGTGCGGTTTTTCCCCCCTCAATTTAAAAACTGCATTTCTTTGCTTAAAAGAATGAAGAATGGTATTTTGTTGGTAATATTCACAAAGGTTTATTAATATTTTATTGTGCAGCTTTTAAATAGAGGGATACCCATATTATTTCTTTTTCTCTGCTATCTCTGCAAAAAGAGCATAGCAACACCATGCATTTGCATTTTTCTGATCACTAAAAATCCCCCCTACCATAAATGTGTATGTGAAATTGAGAACCTAATTAAAAGATTAACAGCATGTACAGTACTTTACCCAAAAGGCATGTGTTAATTTGTTAAAACACTAAAGATTTTTATGCTGTCTTTTTTTTTTTGGATGCTATCAAAATATTTTCAGTGGAACTGGTTGAACGTGGTCTCTTTTATTAGAAATTCTTCTGCAGAGTGAGATGACTTAATTTCATATCTAATAGCATAAAGAATTATAAATTATCTTTTCTAAGAGACCTATGACACCAAAACACAGAATGAACAAATAAAACTGATTTGTTCTAGTACAAATGAAGATACGTGGCAGTATTTTTATTGCAGACACCATTTGTTTGGATTGAGTGAATATTTTACAATAAGATGCAAAGCGCTCTTCGTTGAGCAGTCATACTAGAAATGCATCTTAAGGTGTTTTACAGCTAGTTGCCATGAAACGAAGGAACCCAAATCAACAAAAACCAGCCCCACCCATAAAATAACCCTCTATGCAGAATGGGATAAATCTGTTGCAAAGGAAATATGTTTTATATGCATTCATAGAAGTAGCGGGATCTGCCTCGTGAGTCAAACATCGAACTTTGTTGTTCGCAGAGGAAAGACCTGTTGATTTCAAAAGTGTGCTTTGAAAAGGTGAAAAGGTGACTTGCTGTATGTAAAATCGTAGTTTCCGGGTAGGTGAGAGATGCCCCAGTCTAGACTAGAGCACACTGGTGAAGGAGTGCAAATCTGGATTTTAGTGGGGAGGCATGATCAATGTATGTGACACTGTACTGGAGATGCCGTTTCCCTGATGTAAAGGAAATGTAGGGGCTGCTGTGGCCCTGTTAGTGCCACATAACCCAAGGGATTGCCATAGTGCTGCAGTTCCCTTCTGGTGACTTCTGGAGGAATCTTGAAGAAATCCCCCTTTCTGCCCCTAAAGCATAACCAGTAGATATTCTTTGTAAACAACTGAGTATTTACCAGTATAAACTGAAGTATTACTTTCAGAATTGAGCATTATGCCTATGGCAGAATTTAGTAGAAACTATCAATTATTAAAGATTTGTTTTTTGTAACTGCTCTGCATGGGTTTTATTCCGTCATTGAAAATTTAAAATGGTTTATAATAAATTTACCATTTCGTACTAAACTGTGTCATTGTTGGTGTCAAGACTGTTCGAGTGTTACCCAATGTCTATTTAACCAGATTAAATTAAACCCTATCATAATATTTAGTGCAAGTAGATTGTCCGTAAAGAAATGAATTAATATTCTACTGACCTTTTGAGGGATTAATTAATAAATTTATCACAAGGATTAGTTTGGTATTGTATAATAGAGATGTTTTTTATATATCCAGAAGTACTTCTATTATGAAGTTTACAAAGCTGCTTCCGTTAAGCTGATTGTTATTCCCAGATACAAAAAGATGGATGCCAAATTGTCTAAATCCCAATGTATGTATGCATTTATGATTCCTTTTTCTAGAAGGGAGCCCAAAAGGGTAGTATGGTGCTTCATAAAGGCAAGTGGGACAGAAATATAATACTTAGACAGCTTCCATGGTCTAGTTTGAGTGACGTGAGATGAAAACTGCAGCATTTTTGGTAAAATGTGGGTTGCACTAGTAAAAACACTTAGGCCTAGTAATCCAAAGTGATTTCAAGAGCAAAGTTCAGGAGTATTTTTATTTACCATAAGACCGTGAGATTTCCCCTCCTCCTCCCCCCCCCCTTTACGTAGCTATCTAGTGAGTGGGGAGGGAGAAGGCGCAAAAGAAGGGAGATAGCCAAGGGAGCAAGTGGTATTTGTAGTATCAGTGTTACGTCTCTGTGAGGGACAGCAGTGTGATTTTTTGTGGTGTAAGTAGTGCCTGTCCCACTTTTCTCTTTCCCCTTCTTGTTAAAGTGGAGACAGAGTTGTAGGTGCAGCTTTGGTACTGATGAGGCACTGTGGTGTCCTATGGTCAGGATATGGATTCTGTGGAAGGAAGAGCTGTTACAGAACAAGATTGCCGTCAGACATCTTCAAGACTTCTCCTGCATCCTTCTCTTTATCTGTGTTTCTTGTCATAAACTCTGGTTTCACATGTAATTTCAAGGGAGAAGGAGAAGTCTTGGCTGCAGATGGAAAAAAACCCCTAGTGTCTTGATATTTTAAAAAATCCAGAATTAGAAGGAGATAAATTTATGTAGCCTTTGCACCATAATAATGTGGAAAGACCTGACACGGAGCCATAAGGCTTTTTTCACAGATTCAGTTGTCTGGAAATTGTGCAATGCTGTTTAAACGAAGTGGCTTTTAACAGATCGCAATACATTAAAAAAGAAATAAGAATTCCTGTTTTCACCAAGGATTGCACGATGGCAGTGCTAACTCCAGTTAACAGACAGTGTGCACTTTGTTTCCTTTGAGTGCTTAGCATTTTGTCTAGATTTTATCTGACCATATATCCAGGCAGTGGGTATGGATGCAAGCTGCTGCTATTTGAACTGTATTTAGGACTATTAAAACCATCCTGTGTGCTGTATGGCAATTTGAGTATCTGAATTTGCATTTACAGCAATGTAACTGTAGCATGCATATCCTGTAGTAACTGCATATCCCCTAGTCCACATTGTTAGACACAAAATGTGATTGGTTTATTATAAAACAACTTCTTGTGTTAACATAGCATTTATCTTTTATAAAACCTGCAGTTTTTCCCCAGAGCACCCAGAGGTGCAGTTAACAGGAAGAAAGAATATGCCCTAATTTTGGCACGGATTGTTGGCCCATTGGTCAGGCCTTGTAGCAACGTTTCTACAGAGGAAGGCTGGTCCTGTTTCCCCTGAACTCATACACCTACTGAATGTCTTTTTACATCCAGCTAGTTGTGTGATGTAGTATTTAGGAGGAGGAAGAAAATGCTGTCTGATGCAAGGAGTGATGAGTTTAAATCTGGAAGCAAGAAAAAAAATCCCTTATTTCTGTGCTTGCTGGACTAAGTCTTTTATATAAATGCCTTAAAAAAAAAGGGCTATGTTTGTACAGAAGGAGGTGCCAGAATGCTAATAGAAGTATAGCAGCTCATCTGAGGGATGGGACAGAAATCTGCATGCTATCCAGAAAAAAAAATTAACCCTGTGTGGGAGTAGAATACCTACTGTTGTTAATTCTTGACGTTTTCTTTCCTATACTTCTCGATGAGGGGAGCTTCAGCTTCTTCTAAAAATTCAATTTATAGAGATAAAAAACCCCAAAATCTTAGAAGATTCCATCAGAAGCTTGTGAACACGATCCCATCTTTGGCGTGAGAACGTGGAATAGAAAGAATCCAGGCATTTTAATTTACTGGGAACAAAAAGAAGCGTGTGGGTAACTTCGGGATACGGCTTTGCTCTTTGAAGCACATACTTTGCGGGTGCGCGGGAACGTGACAGTGTCATCCTCTGTGTTGGTTTCAAACATGCCTGGGGCCTCCTGTGGCCCTTTGGATATTTCTGAGCCTTTGGCACTGAGTGCCAGTGGGGGATGTGTGGAGATGGGGAAACGAGAGAACTAGATATTAGAATTCAGTAGCAGATTTAAATTAAGCAGAAACCTCAGTATGTTATAAACTTGTAAAGCTATATATACACTATGGTATGCGGCTGGACCATAGTCATGCTCAGCAAACCACTGAATATTATAGGACAGTTCATATGTTTTCTAATTCTTTCCAGCAAAAAGAGGATTTCAGTACTGAGTAATATCTTGTTATCCCATTCCTACTATCAGCAGCGCAGCAATATGAACTTGCAAAAATAGAAGATTAAATATTTCCTTGAAATGGCATGTACCCTTTAATGTCTTACTGGTGTTCTGGCAGAACAGCGTGGTGATTGACACAAACTCAAACTGGGGATGAAAGTGGCTTAAGGGAGCTAATGGAGTTTAGCAAAGGTTATGAAAAAGCAGTGCTTTCTCTTAGTTGGCCTAGGAAGAGGGAGATGGGAAAGGACAAGAAATACTGAAAACATGAACATGCCTTTATGAGCTAGGAGGAGTCTAAACTGACTGTATCATTTGGGGCTTTGTTTCCTTAGTAGGAAAAGTTAAGAACAGAAGTGAAAAAGCAGATAGTAGTAGAGATAGTAGAGATAATGTCCTGACCTCTTAAAACTTAAGTGTAAGGTGCATACCTCAGAGTCAAATATTCTTTGCAGTGATGGGAACTTAAATGCAGTGTTCCGGTACTACTGTAGTAGGAAAGTCAAAACTGAAACTAGAAAGGTTTGTCTTGGTGTGAAGGCTAAGCAAAATGCAAAAATTAAACAGGCATCCAGTTGCGTGATGTGAAGTTTGTGTGATATGAAGTTCAAAATCATCACATTCAGTGATGTTAGTGCTCATAATTTGTTGGTGTTGTGGCTTCAACAAGGGATTCCTTACAAGACAATTAAGCCATGTTTTAATTTACAGCAGTGTAAATAAAGTCAAATGATTCTGAAGTCAGGGGAGTTTTTGGTATTCAGTGATGCAATTGAAGGCAGAGGTTGACTTTTATTTCCAGACATATCTCAAGCTGCATTTCAAACTTGTTTTGTATAAAGAAGAAAATAACCTGTTGGGAAGCAGGTTGGGAGCATAGGTGACACAGCTTCAGATATGTTTATCGATGGGATCAGTAACCACTACTGATTGCTTGCAGGAAGCTTGTTTGGGATGTTCCATCCACTTAATTTTTCAGCTGTGTCCCAATACAGAAAAACAAATCCAATACAGCTATTCTGAAGTGAGTTATTTAGCTACAGAATGGATAGGCCAAAGCTATTTTCTTACAGTTTTCCTTATATAAATGCTGTCCATTTGCAGGATATTTTTTGTTTAACAATCTTCACAGTTAATTTGATTATTTTTATAATACATCTGTCAGAGAGACAGTACAGCCCGGCACAAGCAGTCCAGGAGGCTCTTGATTGTGTGGAAGACAACTTCCTTCTGCAAATAATAGAGGAGCCGACAAGGAGAGGTGCCGTGCTTGACCTTGTGCTCACCAACAGGGAAGGGCTGTTGGGAAATATAACGCTCCAGGGCAGCCCGGGCTGCAACGATCATGAGATGGTCGAATTCGATATCCTCAGGACTGTGAAAAGAGCGTGCAGCAAGCTCACTGCCCTTTACTTCAAGAGAGCAGACTTTGGCCTCTACAGGAACCTGCTCAGTACGGTTTCATGGGATAGAGGCCTAGAGGGCAGGGGGGCCCAAGACTGTTGGTTGATATTCAAGATCACCTGCTGCATGCTCAGGAGCAATGCATCCCTACTAGAAGGAAGTGCAGCAGGAGGGCCAGGAGACCTCCTTGGATGGATAAGGAGCTGCTGAGGAAAATTAGAGGGAAAAAAGAGGCTTATGAAAGGTGCAAGCAAGGACAGGCGGCCTGGGAAGAATACAGGGATGTTGTCCGGTAAGCTGGGGAACAGGTTAGGAAGGCTAAGGCCCACTTAGAATTAAACTTGGCTAGGGATGTTAAGGATAACAGGAAGGGATTCTGTTGGTATATTGCCAATAAAAGACAGGCTAGGGACAACGTGGGCCCTCTCTGGAAGCTATCAGGAGAATTTGCTACCCTGGATGTGGAGAAGGCTGAGGTTCTTAATGACTTCTTTGCCTCAGTCTTCACCGGCAAATGCTCTGACCACACCACCCAAGTC
>JANRGW010017113.1:0-10641 GCA_024733675.1 Psilopsiagon aymara | reverse complement strand
GAGGCACTGGAATGGGTTGCCCAGGGAAGTTGTGAATGCTCCATCACTGGTGGTGTTCAAGGCCAGGTTGGACAGAGTCTTGGGCAACATGGTTTAGCGTGAGGTCTCCCTGCCCATGGCAGAGGGGTTGGAACTGGATGATCTTAAGGTCCTTTCCAACCCAAACTGTTCTATGATTTTATGACATTAGGCTTTGTAGCAACTGCAGAGATAAGGAAATGGCTAAGATAAGCGTTGCCCAAGAATTGTCCAGAACCAGCCTGGTGGTTACTGACATTACAACACTCTTAAAACGAAATTATGCAGGTGTGATACATTTTTTTATGATGTAATGTGTAAGTAACTCAGTGGATATATGTGTAATCTAATGAAGTGTATGCTTAAGGACAATATAATCACAGTCTGGTTGATGCTCAGGAGAGACACTCTAAGAGGAGCTATGCCCTGTGTGTCCTGGTGCCGCAATAAAGAATACCTGCTTGTCTACTTCAACTTTATTAGCAAGTTCCTGGGGATTTCTCCAAATCAATTTGGCACCCCAGATGGGACCCTCTCTGCTCAGCTGCAGGACCCACTGAGGACAGGGCTCCATAGGGGCGCTAGGACAAATTTCCCTGGAGGGACCCCTTGACTCACTCAGATCACTGTAGGAGCAGACAAGGACCATCACCATCATTGTAAAGGAGTTCTTTTGATTCTTTTATTTTATGGCATTCTGTAAGGCATAGGAGATGTTCAATGCAGGAGCATAGGAAGGTGGTTAGTATTCCGTGAGGCATACGCAGGAATCAAAAAGCCTTCCATAAATTGGGGTAGAAAAATCTCATACGTAAAGGCTTATACCCGGCTGCTAGCGTCCATTTGGTATACAGGTATACATTCTGACTTGTTCCATAAGGCATAGGAGACATCATATATAGGAAAGCAGTTGTATTTTTCTGGCATCTGACCCAATTTCCGAGAGCTGCTATTTGATGCTGTGCTTCAGTAACTGATGAATGGTAAACTGTATATATTTATATCGCGCTGCTAATTAGTATTTGTATACTTGGTGTATGTTTTTGTCTTTGTTTTATAAATTGTGGATGAGTGGAATTTTTGGGAGCTGGTGTGAGTGTGTGTATGTATAGTGTGTATAAGAAAATAATGGGAAATCGACAGAGCGGAGGAATAAGAGAAAAGAGCCCTTTGGTGTATTCTGGCTCATTGGAAAGAATTAGGAGGATCCCCCAGGGGCTCAGTAAATAAAAAGGCTTTAATTAAATATTGTAAACAATGGTGGCCATTATGTACCTTAGAGGATCAGGAAAAATGGCCCCAAAATGGGACTTTGAATTATAAAACTTTGTTGCAATTAATGTTATTTTTAAGGTGGCAAGGAAAATGGGATGAAGTAATGCATGCGGGTATGTTTTCCGCATTGAGAAATCATCCACAGTGGCAGAAAGAATGTGGCAAAATAGAGCACCACCTGATCCTCTGATTCTAGCCTTAGAAGAGGATAGAAAAAGACTGAAGCCTGAATTAGAAAGATGTTCAGGATGCGACATAGGTGAAATGTGTCTGAAATTGAGAAAAAGGGAAGAAGATAGGATAGAAGATTATGTCTCCCAAAGATTTGCAACACAAAACCTGCAAGGTCAGATAAATCCGGTAACCCCTGCTGCAAGTCCTCCCGATTCTGATGTGGAGGAAAGAATGAATAGTAATGATAATAGCATTAAAGAATTTAAAGGTACCCTGATCATTGCTCGTGTCTGTAGTGAAACAGGACCCTGTGACACAGGCACCTGTAAGGGAAGCAGTGGGGCCAGAGGAATGAACCAGAATAAGAATAAATTTTTCAGTGGGAGACTTAGATACTTGGAAACAGATTACAAAAAATTATCGAAATGATCCAATAGGAGTAACAAAACAATTTGAATTGATTGTCAAGAGTCAGGATCCTGATTGGAGAGATACAGACTTAGTATTAGATGCATTAACCTAAACTGAAAAGCAGCTGCTGATGAAAACAGCTTGTGCTCAGGTTAATGCCCAAATAATCATTGGTGCGTTAGCAGGAAGAATGGAAGAACATGTTCCTTTGATTATACCAGACTGGGACAATGATGATCCAGCAGATTATGCTGCTTTAAAGAGATATCAGAATCTGATTAAATTTGGGTTATAAAATGCGATACCAAACACCATAAATTGCCCTGTTCTATTTGAAGTTAAACAAGGACCAAAGGAAACACTGACTGGATTCCTAGACAAATTAAGCAATGCGAAAATATGCTACCTTAGACCCTTCTTCTACTGCAGGGAAATTGCAAATTGGTAACTTACTTCTAGGACGGACAACAGAAGATATTAGAAGAAAGCTTCAGAAATTATCAGGACCTGACAGTCGAAATATAGAAAAATTAGTAGATGAGGCACAGAAAATTTATAGAAATCAGAAACAGATAAAAAGGAAGAAGCTAGGAAGAACGATAGCAAGTGCTACAGTAGTTGCTTTAGGGCACACAGGGACCTGCGGGGGAAGCAGAGGATGGGGCAGAGGAAGAAGAATAGCAGTTAGAGGAGGAATGGTCAATATAAGGGAGAGTAAATTTTTCTCCCAATGTACAACCTAATCACTGTCTAAAATGTAAGGAATTCGGACATTGGAAGCAAGAATGTCCTCAATGGAAACAACAGGAAACACCAGTGGCTGAACTAGAGTTAGATTGACGGGGACCTGGGGAATCTACTCTAGCAGATCCACTGCTTAAATTTAAGCTAGGGGAAGGGAAAAAGGAGATAGAATTCCTGGTAGATACAGGGGCGACTTATTCAGTACTAAATCAGAATTTAACTCCGTTTGGAAAAGAATTCGTTACTGTTGTGGGAGCTGCTGGCCATTGGGAAAAAGCATTCTTTCTGAGACTGTTAAAATGTAAATTGGGAAAACATTGGTGTGTATAAATTCTTATATATGCCAGATTCACCAAATTCCTTATTGGGATGAGACTTATTAGAACCTTTGGAGGCAGTAATAACATTTAGAGAAGGAGGAATGGAATTGAAGGTGAAGGATGATCAGTTGATTTAAATTCTGATCTTATCCTTAATCCAACAGAAAATTAATGAGAACCTTCCTGAAACAGAAGAAGTCTTTAACCAGGTCTATCCGGGAGTACAGGCATCTGAAATTCCAGGTAAGGCAAAAAATGCTTTGCCTATTAAAGTAGAAATAAGAAGGAGGGGGCGCCCAGGTAGAATGAAACAATATCCCTTAAAATTGGAGGATTGGAAAGGAATCAAAGAAATCATTGATAAACTTCTAAAATCTGAATTATTTCTTCAATGTGGATCGGAATATAATACTCCTATCTTGCCAGTAAAGAAATCCGTTGGGA
This sequence comes from Psilopsiagon aymara, assembly GCA_024733675.1. Lineage (NCBI taxonomy): Eukaryota > Metazoa > Chordata > Aves > Psittaciformes > Psittacidae > Psilopsiagon > Psilopsiagon aymara. Next base: position 7,255 of record JANRGW010017113.1, on the reverse strand, counting down.
AAAGTTATGGATTAGTTCAAGATCTCAGAGCCCTCAACAAAATTGTGGAGGATATTCATCCAGTAGTAGCTAATCCATTTATCTTATTGCCTAATTGAATACTAATCAGAAGTGGGTTACCATTTGGACTTATAGGATGCACTTTTTGTCTGCCCCTGGCCAAAGGAAGTCAAAATTTATTTGCTTTCGAATGGGAAAACCCTGGAACAGGAGGAAGGACACAGCTCACTTGGATGGTGTTACCTCAGGGATTTGAGAACAGTCGGACCATTTTTGGAAATCAGTTTGCAGGAGAATTAGAATCCTATGAAGCACCCAGCCAGACAGGCACTTTACTACAGTATGTTGATGACCTGTTAATTGCTACTGAAACTGAGAAAGAATGTGTTCAATGGACTGTAGAATTAATGTGTTAAACTTTCTAGGGCTGAATGGATACTGGGTATCTAAATTGAAGGCTCAACTAATTTGAACTTGAGTATCTAATTTAGGATACGAAATAACAGGAGGACAATGAGAACTTGAAGCAGCTCGGAAGGAAGCAATCTGTCAAACACCACGACCATCCATGGTTAAAGATCTCCAAGACCATTCTAGGAATGACAGGGTAGTATCTACTCTGGATCCATGATTATGGTGTTCTGGTTAAGACCTTATATGAGCTGCTAAAAGAAAATCCGACCTTTCTGAAATAGATCAAACTGAAGAGGTGTTTTAAAGTTTAAAGACAGAACTCATGAGAGCTCCAGCTCTGGGGCTCTCAGACATAATCAAACACTTCTGGCTATATTCCTGAGAGAAACGGAATAGCCTTGGGGCTTTGGCTCAAAGATTGGGACTTTATAAAAGAGCAGTGGCCTATTTTTCCAAACAACTGTATGAACCAAGTAAAGGCTGGCCTGGATGCTTGAGAGCAGTGGCAGCAGTTATCTTAAACATCCAAGAGGCCTGAAAATTTACACTGGGACAAAAGATCACCATGTTAGTGTCACAGACAGTATCAACAGTCCTAGAACAAAAAGGTACACATTGGCTATCATGGTCACGTTTCTTGAAGTATCAAGCCATCCTAGTAGAACTGGATGATGTGGAAATCATGGTCACTGATGTTGTGAATCCAGCATCTTTCCTTCAGGAAACCCCTACCAAACCACTGACTCACGATTGCTTGGCCACTGTATAGAAAGAGTATACTCGAGCTGACCAGACCTGAAGGAGGAGCCTCTGGAGGGTGCAGATTCCTGGTTCACTGATGGCAGCAGCTTTGTTAAAGAAGGTAATTGAAGAGCAGGATATGCCATACCTACAACTTCAAAGGTAATAGAAGCTAAACCATTACCCTCTAACAACTCAGCACAACAGGCAGAAGTAATAGCCCTGACTAGAGCCTTAGAGTTGGCAAAGGACAAGCGGATAAACATGTGGACTGATTCTAAGTATGCCTTTGGTGTAGTTCATGCACACGGAGCAATTTGGAAAGAGTGAGGACTTTTAAATAGCCAGGAAAAACAAATTAAACGTACAACGGAAATTCTGCGATTGTTAGAAGCTGTATGATTACCTCATGAAGTGACTATCATACATTGTAAAGGACATCAAAAAGGTAACTCTGATCAAGAGACTGGAAATGATTTGGCTGATTGTGAGGCTGAATGGGCGGCAGAATCAGAGTTGAGGTTATGTCCTTAATTCCTGACAGTAAACTGGTAATTGAGCAAAATAAACCTAGGTACTCTAAAGAAGATATGAAACTAACTGAAGACTTGGAGGGACAGGAAAATGAAAAGGGTTGGATAAAAATACATGTTGGGTGAGTAGTGATCCCCTATAATAAATTATGGAAGTTGGTACAAGAAGAACATAACAAAACTCATTGGTAAAGTAATTCCTTGTATAAACATTTAAACAAACAGACCATAGGAAGAAATTTATATACCATAAAGCAATTAGTGTCAAAACAATGTCAACTATGTCTGAAAAATAGCCCTAAGACTGAAAATAGGAATCAGGTTGGGACAATTGGAAAAGGGAATTCTCTGGGACAACAGTGGCAAATAGATTTTTCTGAATTACCTAGGAAAGGAAGGTATTGGTGATTGTTGGTATTGACAGATACTTTTTCAGGGTGGCCAGAAGCATTCCCTTGTAGGGCAAATAATGCAAAAAAAGTGATTAAGGCACTATTAAATGAAATAATACCTCGTTTTGGGCTACCAGCAACTATCTCCTCTGACTGCGGTACACATTTCAGTGCAAAATCATTACAAGAAATCAGCAAGAAATTGGAAATAGATTGTCTATGACATGTTCCATATAGGCCTCAGGCTGGTGGGCAAGTGGAAAAAAGAGAATCACTCAATTAAACAACACCTTGAGAAGATTTGTCAAGAGACTTAAGTTATATTGGTACCAAGCATAACCCTTGGCCTTATTGAGAATCAGAACAAAACCTTGGTCAAAGGAAGGAATTAGACCATTTGAGATTCTATATGGAAGGCCATATCAACCTCAGTTTGAAGGAGAGAGCTTTCAACACATAGAAGGATACCTTCAACAGTTCTTAGTAAACTTAGGAAAACAGTTGGAAGAAGTAAATGAGAGTGTTAGGGACCAGGGCCAGAGGTCTGGATTATCCGATTCATCCTTTTAAGCAAGGAGACTGGGTTTATATTAAGAACTTTACAGGTGATCCTCTTGAGGAAAAGTGGAATGGACCATATCAGGTGCTGCTGATCACCTTTGCTGCAATCAAGATAAAAGAGCAACCTGCTTGGATACATTACTCAATAATCAAGAAGGTGCCAGAACCAGAAAACCATCAGAACTGAGAAAGGTATGGCACATTGAGTCTTTAGGACCCACACATGTGAGACTGCATTGATCCTAATTTGGACTTGTTTAATAATAGGTGTAGAAGCATAGAATCAAAATCTGTGTCTGATACACAATGTTGCTAGTGTCTTAAACAAGAGTGGCTGTTGGATCTGTACTCAGCTACCTAAACCAGGAGAGGGACCGGGCATTCCTTTAGTTGGCCTCCATATCCCCTTTAAGACAAATTGGAAAAGATTATGGAGAGATCCCTTTTATACTGACAAAAGCCATACAAATTTACATGTTTTAAGGCTACAAGCTTCAAATATGTCAGAAGTTAAATGTGTAACCACTAACAAAACTCTTAATCTAGGCAACATGTCAATAGGAAATTACCTGTATTGCAGCTGGGCAATGCAACTTCACCTTCGAAAACCTTTAACTGGTTATTGGAATGTTCCTGAAGGGAAAGGGTAGTACTAGTTGTGGGAGAAAATGCCTATAAAGCTTTGCCTCCTAACTGGAAAGGTACGTGCACACTGGCAGTAGTGGTTCCCAACTCTATAGTAACTGACATTCATCCCTCTCGAACCTGGGTTCAGAGTTTTATTAAAAGAATCAAACAAGGATATAATCCCATAGCGGAATGAAACACTGCTTTCCATAGCTTTTTTGGGTGGCTTATTCTGCCTCTAGGTGTTAGTGAATTAAAAAAAGTGATTGTAAGTATCTCAGCTGTAGTTGAGGAAATGGAAAATCGAACTGCTGATGCTGTTCGAGCATTACAAGAAGAAATAACCAGCCTGTCCAAAGTAGTGCTCCAAAATAGAGTAGCATTAATCACACTGTTAGCATCCCAAGGAGTAGTTTGCTCTGTAATCAATGGTAGCTGTTGTTCCTATCTAGATCAAAGTGGAAGAACTACTACTGGTCTAAAGGAGATGTGGAAACAAGTTAAAATACTTCACAAGGTGTCGCAGGATGACACCTCGTGGGGGTCTGAGGAAATCTGGGAAAAATTAACAACATGGGTACCCAATCTCTCCTGATTGAGACAGTTGCTTTTTAACTGTATTGGTAATAATAGAAATGGTTTTGATTGCATGTATAATGGTCCAATGCTCCATTTGGTGTTGCAAACATTCCATGATGAAACTATGAAGAATGGAAGAGAAACAAAATTTAGCATCAAGTAGAAACAGGGAAATACTTCAGGAAACTTAAATAAGAATGAAATAACTCAGTTGAAAAAGAATTTGCAGTCGGACAAGAAAAGGGGGGATTAAAGAATGGGGTTGATTGAAGAAATAGGGTGGTAAATGGGTAACTTCAAGGACATTAGGCTTTGTTAGCAACTACAGAGATAAGGAAATGGCTAAGATAAGCATTGCCCAAGAATTGGCCAGAACCAGCCTGGTGGTTACTGACATGACAACAATCCTAAAACGAAGTGATGAAGGCAGGTACAATGTTTTATGATGTAATGTCTAAGTAACTGAATGAATATGTATGTAATCTAATGAATATGTGTGCTTAAGGACAATATAATCACAGCCTGGTTGATGCTCTTGAGAGACAAGCTAGAAGGAGCTATCTCCCTTGTCGCCCTGTGCTGCAATAAAGAATACTTGCTTGTCAACTTCAACTTTGTTGGTGAGTTCCTGGAGATTTCTCCAAATCCATGGTTTAACTCCTGCTCCCACACTTTCTTCCTCTGCTGAATGTGATTCTTTCGATGCAGTGTTGGAAACAGGTGATAAAAGCTCCTTTATGAAGACTTTTTCAATTTTATGGCCCAGAGACTTATCTTTAGTCTTCTTATTTCCCACCATTCGTTCATTGCACACACTTTTCTTTTGACCTGTTCCTTTGTTTCTCCTTTTTGAGAGAGATGTGTGATAAGGACTTACCAGTTATCCCTAATACACATGATCTGCAGGGATGCTGCTTCAAGCATCTATTACTCTTTCACCAGAATCTGTTATTCGTCCAGCTACTGCTGTTTGGCATAACATTTATCTTGTATGGTTTTCTGAGGAAATTTAGTTCCAAATTAATGCCAATATCCTGTAGAATGGTTATCAAGCTCTAAGGATTTAAACGTACAAAACTTATAACTCTGGGCTGAATTAAAACAATAAAGGGAGGAGAGGGAGGTCTGGCTTTGAAATAGGTGATACAGCATGACCATGGCTGAAGAAAGAGGCAGTTCCCCCCCAAAGTCATCGAAGGAGTTGGCAGCACAATTGGGATTGAGGTGGCCCTGTGCCTTGAAACTGCTTCCCATCGGGTTGATGCCATGTGATGAGCCCTGCTGTCTTCAATGCTGCTACTGTCCGAGAGTTGCCAGCCAAAGGTTTAAGACTGGTTGTCACTGCCACTGCACTGTTTGCAGTGAACTCCTCATTTAGTTTTCTCATGGTGATAATATGTAACTCCATCTGAATTCCCATTATGCATTGGAATTAATATCTTCATTTACATGCCACTGCTGCAATTTTTTGTGCCTCTGGCACATAGATTTGTTTTCAGTACCAGCAGATACTGTAATTGTGCTATTCCCAGACTTTACTCCCACTATTTGTAAAGGTCCCGATTTTCTCCTAGGGAATGAACAGTGAACAGCTTCTAAAGACCGTGATTTTTTCTCCTGTAACCTAATAAACCTTGCTCGCTAGAATGTTCCATATTGGAAATCACAGTTGGTAGTGCCAAGGGGGCAGGTCACTGATTTGCCTGGAGGAGGCATGATCCCATTTTATGCTGTCCAGGTGAGCTTGTGCCTTCACTCATGTCAAAGTTCATGTCCATATTACACCTTCTGCTTTCTGTACAACTGAAATCCCTGGACCAGCCTCAATGTCCTGTATTGCATTTGGTCACAGACCCTCAAGACATGAGGAGGCCGCTGCTAACCAAACCCATGATTGCTGTCTGATTGTTAAATACACTTTATCCAAGTTAGGGTTCCCCAAAGCAGTCTCACATCACCCAAGGAACTGTTTCACGCATCATTATTTGTTCTACTCATGTTCTTGATTTGTTTTCTTGCGCCTCAGTTGATTCACAATTGCAGTTACAATAGTTGGAAGAGAAGCTGTAAGGGAGGTCTCACCCTCTCAACAGCAACGATATCCAGTTATCCTCATACCTTCCAATACTTTTTGGTTGGTATCTTGCTGCTTTTACAGAACATGCTGTGGTTTTCTCCACATCTAAATGTGTTCCAGTGCTTAATACTGGTCTTAGGTTTACAGGCGATTCAAAATATCAAAATCAGTTCTTTTCCTATGGCTCACCTCAGCCACAAGAATTGCCACCTAAATTTAGGATGACATTTGCTGACGGCCAGGTTGGTCCTCCCACTGCTCCATGCTGCTTCTGGTTCATGTTGCAGTGATGAGTGTTAGATTCTGACTCCTTGGTGTTATGCAGCTGAGGGGTCCAACCTTGCCAGAGCTGCTTTGACCAGAGAATGTGCCAAGCACTGCAAGCTCAGACAAAACATTCTGACTTGTGTCATGTTTCCAAACTGTCAGTGACACTGTTCAGTTTCCCAGTTACCAACAGAATGGAGGGAGTCTAAAATATTGCCTATTTTTGTATGCAAGAGCTGCATCCTGAGCTAAAGAAATTACACTAATCAGGGAAAGGCAGAATTTCATGTGTCATAAACCTACTTTTTTCCCATGGTTTTGTTTGAGGAGATATTTTTTCCTGTTATGACTGTTCATTAAAAGAATTTTAGCTCCAGGATTCATAGTGGGTGATTTACTGTAATGGTAAAGATTTCTCATGTAACATTAACAAATACAAGAGTATAATTGGGTACATGAGGAAGCATTAGCCCAGCAGCATGCTGAGCGAGGGCTGGTACATGTTGTAGCAGCCAACCAGTCCTGAAATTGAGAACACTCATTATGCAGCCTGACCTGTTCTGGAGCAATTCTGCTGAGAGTGGCTTTGCCTGAATTTTTAGTGCTGCTAGAAGATGGATGATTGATGGTTGGGAATAATAACACTACTACTAATGTATGTGGTAATTCTCACTCACAGAACTCAGGGCATTCTTAGGTTTGTCTGTTTTATGGATGGGAGAATTAGAACTGGTTTTCTGCAAAGCTGTGAAAGGGTCACAGCTCCTTTGTTACCTCTGGTTATCTGACTCACCTGCCTCTTCCAAGAGGTAGCCCATTGCTGCTCCAGGATCCTAATTCCCCAGTGCATTTAGCTTTTCTCTCTGGTTTAGTTGCAGCCCTGAACATGGGAACAAATCCCCTCTGTCCTGATATGCAGTGATTCAGGTGACCCATAATCTGTCCACAACTGTTTTTCATAGACTCATAGAATGGTTTGGGTTGGAAGGACCTTAAAGCTCATCCAGTTCCAACCCCTGCCATGGGCAGGGACACCTTCCATAGAGCAGAGTGCTCCAAGCCCC
>JANRGW010017111.1:0-29653 GCA_024733675.1 Psilopsiagon aymara | reverse complement strand
CAGTACTCCAAGTGAGGTCTCACAAGAGCAGAGTAGAGGGGCAGGATCACCTCCCTCGACCTGCTGGTCACACTCCTCTTGATGCAGCCGAGGATGCAGTTGGCTTTTTGGGCTGCAAGAGCACACTGCCAGCTCATGTTCATTTTTCCATTGACCAACACCCACAAGTCCTTCTCCGCAGAGCTGCTCTGAATGTCTTCACTTCTCTCTTCGAGATTCATGGGAGCATACCAAAGAGGGAAGTCCCTGCTAATCCTAGAACTGAAAGCCGCATCATAGTCAGTTCAGGCATTATTAAGATTTATTGTCTGAAGAAGTATATCTTTACCCCCAAGTTTTCTTGTTCTTACTCTTCTTTTCCTCTTCCTCCATCCCACTGGGTGTGGGGGAAGTGAGTAAGTAGTAGTGTCAAGCTTAGTTGGCTGCTGGGAGTTCACCTGCTTCTGCAGGAAAATCAGATTCTGTTTCTTCATCTGCTTAAGGTTGTCAAAACTAAAACTTACTTTCCAGGTACCTGTTTGTATGGCCTCTCTGTGGCCATTCAAAGTAAAGATAACATTCTACTTCTGCTAAAGCTTTGCCACTGTGCAGTGTTCCAAGTTCCGCAGGCAATAAAAGATGCAAGGAAGGAGAAACACAACTTTAGTTTATTTTATAATTCACATAAGGACCCCAAAACTGAGGTTTCCAATCCCTGCTCATAGGGTTGGTTAATTATATATTAAACCTTTAGTGGATGTATCAAAAAATACCTGAGATAGGAACTAGAACCCTGTCGTGGTTTAAGCCATAACTCACGCAGTTTGCTCACTCACTCTCCTGTCTTTCTTCCCCCCACTCCCAGAGGGATGGGGAGGAGAATTAAAAGAATGCAACTCCCACAAGTTGAGATAAGAACACTTCAGTAACCAAGGTGTAACACACCCCAGTACTCCTACCACCAATAATAATAATGACAAGGGAAATACAAGAAAAGAGAATACAACCACTCACCACCCAATACCAAGCTGGACCCAGCAGTGAACCCCCACCCTTCTGGGTCTCTGCCCTCCCTTTTTACATCCTGAGCATGATGTGCTGTGGCATGGGATACCTTTGGTCAGTTTGGGTCAGGTGTCCTGTGTCTGCTTCCTCCCAGCTTCCCCTCCTCCCTTGCAGAGTGTGAGACTCAGAAAGTCCTTGATCAGACCAAACATTCTAAGCAGTAACTGAAGGCATCAGTGTTATCAGCGCTGTTCCCAGGCCAAAAGTCAAAAACGCAGCACTGCACCAGCTACCGAGAAGGAGAAAAATGACGGCTATTGCTGAACCCAGGACAAACCCAAACCTGGGTACTTTAGTTATTAGATTGCAGATACATGTGCTTCCCTGCACACCCTAAAGTCCTTTACATATCCATTGTCCTTAACTCACTTTCCATTAGAGATGTAGGGTGTTGCAGCTGCTCGTGTTTACTGTAGTCTTTTGCTAAATGTAGGCTTGACCAACATTCAGTTAATAGAAATGATAAGTGATGGCAACCCGATCTGTAGTGTATCATGTTCTTAGTATAAATCAGACCTGTCAAGGGACTTCGGAGGAAGAATACTTAATTTCTGTTTCCTAGTTAGATTTAGCTTTTCAGTTTATACCAGTCCTGTGTCTAACCAGAATATGAACTCTAAGTACGCAAACGATGTGTGTGTGCAGGCATGCATGTACTCAAGCCAGTGGAGTATAATGCACAACGGGGAGAGCAGTGTCTTGTGGAACAAGAATTGCATAGGTTATTTATTATCAATTTGATGCTAACAAAACTATTGAGGTGATATGCTTTGGAAAATGGAAGAAAAATTAATTATGACTAATTTCTCCTGGGTGTTTTTGTTCATAGCCTGAGTTGCTATAGGTCTCTCTCTGTGACTTTGTTTATGTGTATTAAAAATCGTTCTGGAGTTTTGAGTTGTTTGATATTAATATTTACAGTCATCACTGGTCTACGTGTGTGATTATGTTCTTGAGGCATACTAACATTTTTGATGGCTAAAGCAAATAGATTTAGCTCTTCTTCATTATAAGAAAGAGAAGCAGTGGGAAGGGATTTATCTGTAAATTACTGTTATTTTTAATTTTTCACCCATTTCCAGCTGAAGCATTTGAATTAAAAAAAAAAAAAAAAAGTTAGAAAAAGTTGTTTGATGGGATTGAGAAGAGTAAAAAGGGATCTCTGACATAACTGATTTATTTGTGAAACTGGTTCATTTGAGGTATTTTTCTGAGAAGTAAGGACACTTAGGGTGTGATTCATCTATCCAAACATAGACAACTGAAGTGTAGTAAAGGTCTACAGCTGAGGTAATCTCTTCAGGTTTCTTTTATAGGTAATAAAGAGAAACTGAAAATGCGTAGTTGTGATTCACCTTGCCTACTGTAGATACCAAAATAAATCATATGAGTCATAATCAAAAATATCCTGTTCTCCATTAACTATAAAAGCATTTTGGGATAGCTAACTCACATACTTGACACTAACACTGTGGCCATTCTCAGTTCATTGAGACAGAGATGTCTAAAAATCTATGTTATACTTATGTTTATCCATTAAGAAATAATTTCACTGAAAATAGGGCAGTTGACTGTATGAATCTCACACAATCCAAACCCCAAACCCAACTGAAACATTTTTTTTGATATATGCATTTATTCCTTTCACTTTTAATGAATTTAGTACTCTGTGTTTGAAAGCAGTTGGTAGATGCCAGCACCATTGGGCTGAACAGGGCACAAACATGGTGAGACCGGGATGCTTTATCTGTCCTTCTCTTGTAAACCAGAGAAAACACACTGCCTCCTTTTCTCTCCACCTTACCTCCTCAGACCACAGAAGTAGATCTACCCATGTGACACACACAGAGTACCGGGTTTAGTCCATTGCTCTGATTCTGGGTGCAGTGGTCAAGTACAAGGCTTCTTGGCAGATGTCCCCGCACTTCTTTCCACCCCCATCTCCTCTGACGTAGATAACCTGATAACAATTACTTTTTCTCCACTGGTCCAAGTTTTGCTGTACCCATGCTTATGTTTGCAGGTTTTTTTCCTATACCGAGGTAGTCTTGGCTTCACATTGTAGAGCTGATGTGATTGCCTATGTACTGCTGGCCTTAGAAGACCATACTTTGAAGAAGGTCCTCAGGTCTCACCTCAGATGTCTCTTAAGTCCAGCTGCTTCACCCAGAACTGTCTGTTAACTACCCTTGGAATCCTGCCTTCCTTCACAGTCTGAGCCTTAAATTTGGTCCACAGGTATTTTGTATCATGTCCCATACTTTCTCTTGTTCTGTTTATTTAGCTCAACCAGAGCCTCCTTAGTAATTTACTGCAGTCCTAATACTTTCAAAGGGTTGTTACTGAAAATGCACCAGTTTGGGGTTTTTTAGTTCTATTCCTTAAATCAAATTATATTGATTTAAAAAATATTAAAAAGCCCTAACATTTTCAGTTTCTTACTTATTTCTATTCTTAGTTATTCCTGAGAATTGGCACGTTTTAATGTCTTATAAATTATCTTTTAAAGTTGTACTGAAAGCTATTATGTTTAAATTACAAAACCAGAAAATACTTTTCAGTGCAATTTTGTTCTGAATTGTCTTCAGCTTGGGTTATCCGTAAATACGAGAAGGAACAACACTCATTTGGGATTTATGGTGTTTGGACGTGTTAGATGGGGGGAAAATTCCTGGCATTCAGAGAAGAAATTAATTCAGTAATGGACAATGCACTGCCTTGCTTCCTCTTTTATTCTTTGAGGAATCCCAGAGGACACTGATTCAATTTCAGACACTTTTGAGTATTCCTCAGTTTTTCACAGACATAAATGGGATGTGAAAAAATCTCTGCAATTCTGGAACTTTCAGCTTTGAAAAAACGTAAGAACATAAAAATTCCTTATACTGGTTAGAGCAACAGTCTTGTTTATCCCATTAGATGTGAATGAATGCTTAGGGAAGGGTAGGAAAAGACAAAAATATGGGAAACATGCCCTCTCTGGTCTCCTAGCCCCTGTCTGGTTTTAGCTAAAGAATTTTCTGCAGCTGAATTTTGCAAGAATTAAGCAACAGGAAACTTAATTGTTTGTATATAGACGTCTGAGGAGCTGATAAAGGGAGATGCTCTACTAAAATTCATGATTTACAAGGAGCTAGGCAGGGTCATGAAAGTCAAGGGCTGTCTTAACTGCAGCAAATGCAGGATGGTGGATTTCAGAATACTTGGAGGAGACAGTAGGGTCTATAGCAAGATCTCAAACCTGAACTTTGAAAGAGCAGATTTTGGTTTGCTGTGCTATGGAATGTGGTCCTGGAGGCGATAAGATTTCAGGATAGCTGACTGATTTTCAAAGAATACCTATTCAGGCTACCCTGATAACCAGGAGCTCAAGAAAATGTGGCAGGAGGCCTGCATGGATGAACAAGATGCTCTTGACAAAACTCGTAAACAGGAAAAGAAAGAATACAGGAGATGGAAACAGGGTCAGGGGATCCAGGAGGGGTGTAGAGATGCCAGCTGAGCATGCAGGTGTGGGCTTAGGAAAGCCAAAGCCCACCTGAATTTCAGTCTGTGGAGGGATAATAAAAGCAGCAAGAAAAGCTTGTGAAAGTACAATGGAAGAAAGACCAGGGAAAACCATGGACCTACTGGTGCATAGGGCAGGGAACCTGCTGAGAGAGGACATGGAAAGGGCTGAGGGTTCAAATGCTTTCCTCACCTAGCCAGAGCTGATGGGAAGAAATCACATTTTGATTCTTTAATATGCTTTAATTTTCTGTTTTTATTTTTTCCAGAAAATTGCTTTTGAGTCTTTTTTATGTTCCTGTTGAATTTTAAATGCAGTGAGTTGGGAAATTGTCTGCTAGAGCTGACATTACGCTTCTTGTGTCAGACTGGGTCAATAAAATCTGTTGTTCTTGTTGCAGGTGTTTTTGTTTAGGATCCCTGCAGAGAAAGCAAGCACAAACAGCTTTGCGTGTGGTTTTCTTCTGATTTATCTAGAAACCTGAGAAATTTGTTAATCATGGGATATTATTTAATCAGCAGGGCAAATACTATGTGGATGTTACATTTTTCTTTAACTGCACCTAATTGATAAGGGGAAAGAAAAACAGAACAACACTGGCATTGCTGGATGGAACATTATTGGTTAGTGAATGGATGTGCCTTTTTTAAAGAACAAAAACGATTGAGCTAACTTGGTTATGTGAAAACGCTATTATGTGAAAAATGTTTAACCTGTCAGTAATACATGAGATTATAGAGAGTTTTCATTATCACTCTGATATGAATTTTGTCTCTTCTTTATTTTCAGTATTATTCCTTGATGAGACCAGTAAGCTGGTTGCAAATATGTGCAGAATTTTCGTTGTTAGTTCATCAGCTGTATTTCTTTTTCATATTCTGGGACAAACATTTATTTTGTTTTTTCTTTGCAATTCCAGCATGGCAAATACTGTATTTCATCTTAACGTACTAGCAGTTTGGAAAACCTTTGAAAAAAAAAACCCCTCAATCCAGATGTTGTGGGTGGAAGACTGTCTTTTTCTTTTTTCTGGTGGAAGTGAATTAAGTGATTAGACTCATTCAGTAAGGTAGACAGGATAGCTTACATTGCTGAAACTGTAGCGCCTGCTCAGCACATTATGATTTATTTTTCTTTTAGGAAGAGACAGTAATTTTTATTAGATTAGATTTTAAATTGTGAAGAAATGGACAAACTTTTGGGCCGTAATCTTTACTGAGTCTAATTGCCCATGCCTGGGGAAACTTCTGCCTTTGATTATAGAGTTCTATTATTTCAACCTCTGGACTTTCTGAACAGTGGATTTGAAATTGCATGCAGCAGATATTCACTTGAGAAGTCTTGTTCTTCCTGGAAATAATACAAAGACAAGCATACTTCCATTAGTGTGGAATTACCATTTGGAGACCTTGAGGAAATGAAGAAACACAGAAAATGAAAGTGTGAGATATAATTGATAAAAAAATAGATGGTGTAAAACTGTGGTACTTTTGGGTTCTTCTACAATAACAACCAAAAAAGAAAAGTTTTCTTTCATGCTTTGGAAGCAAAAAAATGTATCAGATTTTCACAACAGTGAATTATTTTGCAATAATAATAAAGAAAACAGAAACCAAAACATGATCTAAGAAAGAAATAGTGTTAGCTTGCCAGTGTGTGTATACAAATAAATATTTAGCTGTTAAGGTGGATTATATTTCCATTATATCTGTTTGAATATCATTTTCAAACCCCAAACTCTAGTCCTACAACAAATGCAATCACTTCCTTTTTTTTTGAGCTGTAGTTAAATAAAAAAACAACCTTAGGGAAAAATAACTTCTTTATAGTTAGTGATGCAAAATGTAAGAGGAATTTATGTTCCTGAACTGACTCCATTTAAGAGGGATGATGGACAGATTAGACAAGGCACCAGTGTTGCCTGTATTGCTGTTGTGAATATTTTTTTAAGAGGTTTTGATTCCTGGCTTGTGCAAGTGAATGTAAATCATAGTTTTAATTACATTAATAACATTAATTCAGGCATTGCTTCCATTTAGAGGTAGTGGCATTGACCTAATGTACTTTCAGTTGAAGTTCTTTTAAAAATAATGCTGCGTTGTTGTCATGGGTTCAGCAGTAGCAGTCAGCTGAACCCATGACAGTTGTCAAAGAGGGGAACTTCCGAGTTCTCCTTGTTACATACTGGCATGCAGCATTCTGAATGAGTCCCCTGGCAGCTGATAACAAGCCATGGGGATGCTGAAGGTTGTCCTGCGCTAACACAGATGTATGTAAGATGTGCAGTAAGGGCCCTTGTGGACTTGAGCATTATAGGCTTTAAAAGTGGTATGCTTAGATCATAATTCTAATGCTAAAGATTGTTAATTTACAAAGCTTAACAAGTTATTTAAAATGTATCAAGTGTATTGCAATAAATACATTGTAAAATATAAACAAATGCAATTTATAACTGAACTTAAAATTGTTAAGATTATAAAACATAACATAAAGTTGATCAGAGACTTGTAGACTAATGGTTTCTATTTGTTGCATTGGTGATTTTCTCATTAAGGCTTTGCAGAAGAAGAGTCATTGCAGATTAAATAATACTGAAGAAATTAGTTTTAAAATTAGTTGGATAAAGGTATTTTCAGTGAAGAGTTTCTCTGTATTGACTTTAGAGACAATAGGGTTTTAGTGTGATCACCAGGAGGTCTTGAATTTTGGAGCTTAGCTATGGTCAAGTAATATATAGTATTCTGCGATCAGTAGTCCCCATAACTACTTCATTGGCAGCTTCAGGCATTTAGCTTTTCATTTAACAATATAAATGTCACTTGGAGTGCCAATAAATACCGGCAAATCCCTGAAAAGTTCGGGTTGGTTCTATAACTCAAATACCTGTCTAATGCTAATGGTTTCTCAAGGTTTTGTGTGAATGCTTTAAAATAAACACCCTTCCATCAGCCTTCTGCAACTTTTCTTTTTTTCTCCTTAATACAGGCCTCTCACATGTGTATATATGTGTGTGTGTTTGTGTATTGCTGTTGATTACAGATGTTACAACTTTTATTACACAAGTTCATTATATTATAGAAGAAGAAACTAAAAGGAAACTTCAAAAATTAGCCAGTAGTTGCAATTTGTACTTGTTTTGCTTTTGCTTTGTGGTGATTTGTTTTTGTGGGGTTTTTTTTGTGTTTTTTTTTAAGATCTCTTTCAAGGTATTTGTATAATCTCTTCACATGGTAGCTTTTATTTAATTTAGTCAATGATTACATGATTAGTAGGATGCAACCATTCAGGAAAATCAATAGCTAATCAAAAGGATATTTGTTTCCATTTTGTGTTCATTATGAATTTTGTATCCGAGACATAGCAAACCTGAAAAGACAGATGAAGGACCTGTAAGTTTCCCTTAATGTGTGAACACAGCTTCATCTACCCTGGGGGGAATGAAGTCACTCAAACCTTGAGCTGATTCATTCACTGTACTATTTTCAGCAAGAAATAACAATTATACGTTACCCTTCAGGTTTTCTAGTCTAACATTTTGCTATGAGAACAGACTAAATATTCTCTTAAACAGATTTAAGTACAGGATGATTTTGTTCTGTCCCAAGTGCCTATGCAAGGTTTACCAGAATTTTTACAAATTACTTGAAAAGTGAATACTGTTCCTTGCATTAGGTGACCTGAAGCCCTGTCTTCCTGTGTCTGTTGAGCTGGAATTGTGGGTATTAAGTGGACATTGTTGCTGGGGTTTTCAATGATAATTTCTTATGTCTTCCACATGGTTTTGGAATTTTGTCTGTTACCTTTTACTTAAATTTTGCATTGCTGAGGTGTTTTGGTGTTGGTTTTTTATTTTTGATTGGAGCCAAACAATGCTAATTTTGAGAATTGCTTTTCAGACTCTCTCTCTGTTTGTTGTGAGTAGATTTTAATGAAGTTACTGCTTACTCTTTGCCTAGTTACTTATATGGTCCAGTCGAAGATTTGTATAACCTTTTGTGTGTTTTTTTCCTATAGTATACATTTAGAATATCTCTCCTATTTTTTACATTTGTAAAGATTTAAATCAGGGTTGTCTAGTCTTCACAGTTGCAGAGGGTGAATCTACACATGGGTACATGCTTCTGCTGTGGAGATTAGTTGAAGCAAGAAAATCTGCAGTAATATCTTCTTTCCCATTTCATTTCAACTTTTCAGAAGTCGTGACCCAATTATGCCCCCTTGTACTCATCACAGACAGACCAGAGAGAAACTGTGGCCAAGAATTTGCGTCAGAAATAGTTTTTTGCTAGTAAAGGCACTTCTGATGACGTTCATATTGTGCAAAAATTGACAAATTTTATGTTGGAAATAACAGTTAAAACATTTTTCTTCAAAATTGGATTTCTTAAAGAACTAACAAACAAAAACCAAAAGAAGTCACTGATAATACTATATATTATTTTTCCTTAACTGAATTTATTGAAAGTTAGGTCTGAAACCCAAATGAGTAATTTCTACCTATTTAAAAACAGAAAAAAAAAATCAATTAATGTCTTATAATTAAGTAGCAATCATGTTAAATATTTAAGATGTGGAAAATCATAGAATAATTCAGGCAGGGAAAAACAGGCAGAGGTCTTCAGTCCAACCTCCTGCTGGAAGCAGGGTTAACTATGGGGTCAAAGAAGGTTTCTGAGGGTTCAGGTGCACCTTGAAAATGCCCCAGGATGAAGACCACACAACCTCTCTGGTCAACCTGTTTCAATGCAAAGTCTGATAGGATTTTTTCTTTAATGAAAAGGGGTTTGTGTTTTATTTAAAATGCTGCCAATAACAATGTAAATAAAAAACATTCCACAAAAGCATCCACTTACATTGTAGTGGCATATCTGCATATGAATTTTTAAGACTTAACTGGATTGAGACTTTCCTCGACTTCCCTGTAGAGGCCCTTTGGATGCGCTAATAAAAAAAATTATTAATTTTCCTCTTTTGTTCCTTGTCAAGCAGGAGCTAGACCATTCATCCTGCACATTTTGTGACTCATCTGATTCTTTAAAATATTTCTCTCTTTTTATTGACGTAGACCAGAACTTCAGTGACTGCCAAAATGGGATCAGGCCCTTTTATCTGCTCTGTCGTTATTCAACTCGTTAAATTTGAGCCTTGGTAAAAAAGAGAAATAACAAAATACGTAGGCAGCTTTAAAGGAGGCAGACTTTTTTTGACTGAAAATAAATAAAGTCTCATAAAATTACACAAATCTGTAGAGCTATTGACGAAACTATAGTTTTGGTTTAATGTATTATATATATCTTAAGAAAATAGTGAATTTTATCACATGTATTTAAAATCAAAGTAAGTCACAACATAAAAAATCTTTGCTGCATTAGAGTGTTACTTACCCCTTACTGAATAAGTAAGGTAATGGATACTTTTCTTGCCTCTTGTACACTTTGTTGCATTAGAATCATAGAATCACTGAAATAATCTGATTGTGAAAGGGGAAGTGCTAGTTTTGAAGGGACTAGAAAGTAGTGACATTAGAAGAAAACACATTCTCAATAGGACTATGGGTTAGAGGGTTTCTTGGAATTTAGAGTAAACTAGTAATGGCAAAAATAAATACAGGAGAAACCATGGTGTTTGGGTCTCCATTGACTTCCATTTCAGTGCTCTGGCTTTTATTGTATATCATCATGTCATGGAGAGTAGACAAAACAGAAATATGCCAGAAATTTTTTCAGTGGTGCATGCAGAGTTCTGACATGCTGGGCAACTGTTGTGTCAATTGTCGCACCAGGTTTTTTCTCCAAGTAAATAAGATAGTATCTATTTTTTTAATTACCTGGTAGTAATTTAATTTAAAATTCTAGTTAAATGATTATATATAATCTTTTTAACTTCCAGTTTCTAATGTGTTTAAAAGTCGATTAGTGTAGTCTGCATCCACAGTAACCAAATTTGCAACAGTGCTAAAGAACAGGGGTTGCAATATGGTTTGCACTAAAGTGTGCTATTTTCATGCCTCTGTATGGAAAAAAATAGTGAATAGGTTGGAGCATTTTTAGAAGAATTCAGAACACCTTTTTTCTTCCTTTTTGCCAAAATTTCCATTTCTTTGGAGACCTAGCATCTGGGATCAGCCTTTATTCTTTAATACACACCTTTTTTTTTCATTTGCTAATTGTTGCTGTAACTTACAAAAGACCTTTAAGAAGTCTTGGAAAATGGAAGAAGGCAAGGAACACAAAATAAAAAACTGTCTTGAACATGGAATTTTTTAGCCTCAGTCTCTGGTTCAGGGTTCAGTGATCATATTTCTGTTTGATTAAACCTGTAACTTAAAATTATCTTTGTAAGCGTCCAAGTATCCAGAGCTGAAGGGACATTATTAATTCTGTTTGTCAGAAAAATTAGCATGGGGGTTCTTTACTAACAATGAATATACATAGACTAAAAGCAACCAACCAAAACCAAACCAACTCAAACTGTTGTTTCTTTATATAATGAACAAAAAAATGTTTCTTGCTCTTTTAAGACCTGGAGGAAGATCTAAATTGTTTGGCTTAGGTGTAAAGATCGAAGTCCATTGAGGTGGTGGTGAACAGTCATCTCACTGTTCTTCCACTATCCATAATAATGTGCTGAATGCATATTCTAATTTGAAGTAGCATATATTAGCAATTTCACTCTTCTTTTTCTCTTTAATTTAGTGTGTACATTTAAAATAGCAGTGTTGCTTAGATATTCAGTATAATTATGAACCTTTTATCTTTCTCTTCTTGACTGCCAGGGTTAAAAGCTTATATAAGTGGCAGAGTTCAATGTAATCAGTTATTTCTGCATTTCCAGCTTAACACCACTTTGTGAAAGGCTAAAGGAAGAAGTCTGGAAAAGCAAATGATCAAGGCTGTTTCAGAAGCTGTTAGTATAATAGCTGTTCTGTCTCTTTTCTTGTACCGATTACTTTTTAAGAGATACCATTTAATAATGAAACAGAACTGAAACCCGACTGAAAAAAAAAAGAAGGAAAATGCAAGGGAAAATTTGTCCTCCTCAGCATGAAGTGCGGCCAGTAGTCAGAGAAGACTAAGGAATTAACATCAGATTTTGCCTGTTACATGTTTAGCAGACAATGCTTGTTACTGTTGTGGCAGTCTGCCCTAATTAGCCCTATTCGCAACATCTGAATGTTGATCTGCTCCATGGCAAAACTGATTTTTAAACCTTATCATCTAGATTACAGCAATCTGTGGCTGCTGTTGCTGGTTTCATTTAGGCATTTGGGCGATTTGCTGTGTAAAAAGACACTGCCTGAGAACTCAGCTGTGCCACACGGGTCAGTGTTGGGGTGATGTCCTTCCAGAAGGTTAAGCATTGTTATTCAGTGTCCAAGAGTAACATATATCCACTACCCTGCAACTTGTATATGCCTGTATCCTTTTAATTACATTTTTTCTGCAGCTTTTATTAATCTTAACATTGCGCAATAAACTACTCTAGGATAGGAACTTACTTGCTCCACAGAAAACAGATATCTCCCCCCTCCCAGCCCAGTGTACCTATGTCAAGAAATAACAAATCGTTTTCTACATGTACTGAAAAGGTTTGTGTCATTAATCACCTTTCATCAACTATTAAATTCAGTCTGTATTGTTTGCAAGAAATATAAAACCAGCAAGATGTTCCTGATTCTCTTGAGTTATAAAAGCTGTGATTTTTGATCAGTGATTATGATTCAACTTGAAAGAAGTAGTTATCTAGGAGTAGTAGTCACACCAAATCATAGCAGCTAAGTAAAAATTAATATTCAAAAAGCCAATTGTTATCTTTGCTCAGTAGAAATTTGATTTCCTAGTTTCTATTGAATTTCCCTTATTTAAACATATACAAGCTTATCAATCACCTTTGTGTCCTTGGGACTACAGTGTTATTCTCCGAAACATTTCTGCTAAATGACAACCCATGTGCTTTGAATAGCTAGCTGTCCGTGTGAATGAAATGCCCCTCTCTCTACCCTTATTTATTCATTTAAATCAGAAGAAATATGCTGGTGGGTGTGAAAAAGATAAAATCATTTGATATTCTATTTTGAATCTGTACTTCAAACAATAAGTTCAGGGCAATAAAACAACAAAAAAAAAAGGTGGTGTTTTTTCCAATTTTTAATGATCATATTAAGTATTTAGCAGAGGTAGATACAGAGTTTCACGATTACCATTCACTGTGTATATTGACGGGGAGTTGAAAGCTGAAACTCCTTAAGAAAGGAACTTACAAGTACTATGAAAATTTGGTGTTAGGAAATTACATTTTGAAAGAAAGTAAAACTGATTATTGTATGTGTTCCAAGTCTGAGGTTTAGTAAATTGAAAATATGATTGTTTCCAAATAAAATTTTAATTGCATTATCAATTTTAATGGGAAACAACATATTTCCATTTCATTTCTTTTAATGGACTATTTTCCTTTATAAAAGCCTTTTTTTATGAAAAAATCTCTGAAAAAAAGAAGTTTAATTTCCTGGTAGTAATTTAATTTCTGATGAATAGAAATTAATATTAAAAACCTATTTCTGAACTGGTTCTTATCAGCAGTTGCCTTGGCAGTTCCTGCCATAGAATTTTAATGGAATTCTAAGGGTGCTGAGATTGATGGAAAACTCCTTTGTTTAGGTTGGTTACAAACATAAAAAATTTGATTGCAAAGGGTATGTCAATAAAATATTCAGCTTGTAAAGGTTAAACCTGGTAAATTTTGAATGCATGACTTTGTATTAAGTTCAAATGAAAAACAGTGAATGCTTCCTTTTAATCATTTGTTTTAAAGATCAGTTAGTGTGCAGAACATTAAATCAGATTCAAGAAGAGTACCATATTTTTAAAATATAAGAAAGTGTCTGTAGTCCACTTGTAGAATCTTTTAATACGTATGTCAATGAACATTTCAGGAGGTGAGTGTGTTATCATAATGTAGTCTAGAATTTGGAGTCATGTACTGAACAGAGATTTGCACTTTTTTTGTTTTGGATACTGTTTCAGCTGAAACCAGCATCTATGGTTGTTATATTTCTCTCAGGCCTGAAGAAGACAGTGGGTGTTAAGAGAGAGAGTCTTATATGCTTATACTTAAATTTCTAAGGAATTTCTTGAGAAGTTACTTGAAAATATATGGGTTTCTGAGGTCTGTATATGCATTGCTGAGATTTTTAATTGGCAAGTAAACTGTGTTCTGTTGGTAAGAAATAGCAATGCTTGAATAATGCATTTTTGCAATTTTTTTTTTCTCTCAGCATGTCAGATGGCATGATCATAATCATGATCATAAATACACTGCATTTATCAGCAGAGAAAATTCTGTGTTTGTGTAGAAATATATTTACAAAATAATGATATTATTTGTTTATAAATATTACTGTAAACATTCAAAAGTCATTTCTTCTTGAGATGTATTCATTTATACCTAATGAATATTTTGCTGGTTCATGATTTGGGAATTAATCTGAAGATATGACAGAGGAGCGGAACTGTCAGATATTTTTTCAATTTCAGTAGCGGTCAAATATAATGCAATAATACCTAAATACTTTAATACTCAGTGACTGAAATAGTTTTGAATTACTATTGAGCTGAAGGATGTGATTCTAGATTACTGAGAACTGCCCACAAAAAGGTATCACATCACAGAGAGCCTTGATTTAGCTGGATGCTGTCTATGCTCATCCCTTTCTTTCCAAATTAGCATATTAAGTTACACTGAAGGCGAAGTAGCTCCAAAACTTCAATTTCTGTGGAATACAAAGTAGTAAAATAGAGTAAGATCATACTGTAAAGAGGGAAAACCTGGAACTTCTGGGTCAGGAAGACTAGGTATTGAGAAAAAAATCCATTCCCTTTATTCTTAGCAAGTCTTTCCTCACAGTAATTCCTTTCAGTCCAGCATTCTTCAGTGGTTTCTTCAGTTGAAAGAAATTCTTGAAAATTCTTCACTGAAAACAAGAATCTTCCCTTTCCATCGCCTTTGAAATCTGGCCATGGGTCTTCATCCTGTGACAGCCAGGTGTACTAGCTTTCCTAATTTATTTCCAGATCTTTGCAGCCTGCCTGCATCACCTGGGATTCCTAGCACTGGCCTGCCTGAGCACCCTCAGTCTTTGAAAAGCTTATGCTGTGACTGTGCATTCATAAACGATAAATATGTAGTCTTCTGCTCTACTTCGATTGCTTGACAGGCTGTTTAGTATGACATGTCGTATAAAATATTTGTACTGCAATTTAAGAACAAATTTTTCACGTGTAACATTTGTCATGTACCTTTTTTGCTCTCTCATTCTTGCCTAACACTATAACTCTGGACAAGAAGACAAGATTTGGGAAAGAGTAAACAAAGCAGCTCTGTAACCTGTCATACTTCTTAGCAGCTTACACTCATCTCCCCGAGTTGATTCAGTGGCATATAAGAAATCCTATTCCCATAATACAAAGTTGTTACATCTTTATTTCATCAATGTGCATTGTGGATTTTAGTGCAAAAACATGGAATTAAACCAAAAAAGATTCTTTTCAAGCTCTATTAGGCACATTGATCCCTTTGCCACCCCCATATTAGGTGGAATGAAAGAGGTGAAAGAGCTGTTGACTTTGTGTTTGATGGAATTACACAAAATGCTCAAACTCAGACATCAGTTATATTAAGATAATGATAAAAAGTTGTTGGTAAGTATTGCTTTCCATTATATTGACCTAAGTTTTCATCATTCTTTGCAGGGTGGGCCCAAACACCTAGCTGTGCACTGAAAGGCCCAAAATGACACAAACTGATAATTTGTAGAGTTGGAAGATGATGCTTAGAGAGTCATCTCTGAAATGGGAGCCCTGTGATTACTTTTTTTATCCCTAACAGCACATGGATTTATACTATTGTGAAAGGTACCATTATGATTTATCTGGCAGTACATTGGTTCACACCTTAAGGTTTATCTCATTTTGAAAGCACTGCTCTCAGCAAGTGTGTTTAATGGCTGGATATGTATGAAATGTGAATAGCTACAATGCAGGAGAATATTTAAAATTAGATATAAGTCAGAATACTTCTGCAGGTTTGAGTCCCCTTAAATGTGGAATGACTCTTGCTTCCGTTTATGCTGTATTTGCAGGATATTGTGTATTACAGAGACTGTTTTCTTCTGCACAGAAAACACAGTTCAAGAAACAAAACTTTGAACTAATTTAGAAGCCAAAGACATAGGTTTAATCCATCACTATTTCATCAGAGAGAGAGTTTAAATCCAATTTTACCAACCTGCAAGGCACAAATAAAAGAACACTTGTTAAAAAGTAGATCTTTGCTTATAGACAAGGATCAGATCTTGTTACATAGCTTAGAGTCTGAAATTTAAGCCTTGCAGTAAAGTTGAAACTTGTTTAAGAACATTTTCACTAAAGAGTTTTCATCGTTGTAACTAGATTTGTTTTAAAATTAAACTGTTCTTCGGGCATGGCTGTAAGAGGCACCATGACAGAAGCTACAGTGGAACTTTAAATCAGTGCTTTTTATTAATAGAGCACTACTATTTCAAGTCAATTTAGACGGCCATGTTACATTTCAAAGTAAACTAATTAAAATACTATGTTTTAGTTGCATCCATTCCTTTCCCAAAAGTCTAAGTTACCATAGGAAAACTCTTTTTGCAGGAGAGCTAACAGTAAAATAATAAGGGAGAAGCCATATATATACAGAAATTGTTTAGGTGAGTGAAATCGTTCATTACTTTAAAACCTGAGTGCTCAAGTGTGAAGCTTTTGCAGAAGTTAGTTTTCAGGATCAGGTTCCTAATTAAAAAGAAGTAAATCCTGAAAGAATGAGAAATAGAAACAGGACTTATCTGAATATGCTGGTTAAGTTTGAGTACTGAAAAGGCTTATATTGATATCCCAGGCACAGCTACAGGTTGGGCAGAGAAGAGATTCAGAGCAGCCCTGTGGAGAAAGACTTGGGGTTTTGGTCAATGAAAAAAATGAACATGAGCTGGCAGTGTGCGCTTGCAGCCCAGAAAGCCAACCGCATCCTGGGCTGCAACAAGAGGAGTGTGACCAGCAGGTCGAGGGAGGTGATCCTGCCCCTCTACTCTGCTCTCCTGAGACCTCACTTGGAGTATTGTGTGCAGTTCTGGTGTCCTCAACATAAAAAGGACATGGAACTTTTGGAGCAAGTCCAAAGGAGGGCCACAAGGATGATCATGGGACTGGAGCAGCTCCCTTATGAAGATAGGATGAGAAAGTTGGATCTGTTCAGCCTGTAGGAGAGGAGACTGTGTGGAGACCTCATAGCAGCCTTCCAGTTTCTGAAGGGGGCCTATAGGGATGCTGGAGAGACTCTTCATTAGGGACTGTAGTGATAGGACAAGGAGTAACGGGTTCAAACTTGAACAGGAGAGGTTTAGATTGGATATGAGGAAGAAATTCTTTACTGTAAGGGTGGTGAGGCACTGGAATGGGTTGCCCAGGGAAGTTGTGAATGCTCCATCCCTGACGGTGTTCAAGGCCAGGTTGGACATAGCCTTGGGTGACATGGTTTATTGTGAGGTGTCCCTGCCCATGGCATGAGGGTTGGAACTAGATGATCTCAAGGTCCTTTCCAACCATAACTATTCTATGATTCTATGATATTCTTGAGCCAGTAGAATAGATTTGGTTTCAATGTGTGAATGCATAATGTTTTAAAAAAACAAACCCAAGGTTTTACTCCAGCAATGGAGCTAGCCAGCAGTACTGTAATGACATTTTCTTGCTTGGAGTTGCCATAAATTTATTTTTCAACTGTAACACTGTAGTAGTAACTATTGGATGACATTAACTTGCTTTGAGTTTATTTTGATCTTTTCATTATCCTATACTTAGTCAACCCAAACTGGTTCAGTTGGAAAATCTAGATTAAAAGCAGATCCTGTAAAATCTAATTTTGTATCTTCCTCAATTTTTCACAGTCCACTTTGCATGTCTATTTTTTGTGCACTTGCTAGGAAAAAAACCCCTTTAAAACAGTTCTAATAATAGTTCTAATCAAAATGATTGCAAAGTTGCATTGTATTTTAGAAGACATGGAACTGTTGGGAAATATTAAGGAAAAAAACCCTACCTCCCCCAAAAAAAAAAACCTTCTCCAGCAATAACTTGGGAGGAGGAAAAAGAAAAAAAAAGTAAGTTGCTCTTTATTTTTTATTTCTTTTACCTTTTAACTTTGTCCTCAGACTGAGTGGAGTGAAAAATGATCTTCAGTTTAGTGGGGTTCAACACAAATAATACTCTCTGTGGATCTCTGTTAACCCAATGTGGGACATAAATAGTTTTATTTTCCAGTAAATAGGTGGTATAAATCTTTCCACGTAAGACCTATTATGTTAAGTGGAAGCAGCTATAACATATATATAAAAAACTGTACTTAGGTAATTATTTCAATGTTATCCGCTGAAAGAAGGTGTCTAGCATAATCACACTGAGAATGCAGATTTACCATTCTCATTATATTTCACAAAGAGGAAGTAGGAATTAGAAAAGGAAAATAAAAACAAAGGGGGGGGGGGAACAAACAAGAAATAGGAAAAAGAAATCCACAGTATAATTAATTTAGCAAAGACATTAAAGTGGTGGGAAACCCACTAAAACCTCAGCCTGCTTGTTACAAACCCCTTTTCCTCAGTGAATAATACTAATTGAAGGAGAACAAGCAGCTTAAAGGACAGTATCTATAAATTGGCTTCAGAGGTGGTGGAGCTAGCTAGATTATTTTCTTTTTACTTATTCTTACATAGGAATAAACTTTCTGAGTTATCCTAAAAATATTTTGAGAAAAAGAGAAAATTGTCCTTCATCTCCATTAATTTCAATTGCTTTGCTATATGCCTCAACACAAATTACAATATTTTTATTTGGTTATGGTTCCAAATGGTACTGAGGTTGGAAAAAAACAGAGATAAAATGAAAGTTATCAGAATGAGCTCCATTTGCTATAGCTAAATTAATTAAAAGTAATGTGAGAAAGAAAAAAAAATATCCTTATTAACTAAGTCTCTTGCTGTGAATTTAGATATGACCTAAGAGATTAAGCTGCGTTTTTCTATTTCATGTGATAGTGAGTATGGGGAAAAATGCAGCCTGTTAATAAGAATGTGTAAATGGAAATCACTTTGAATTTTGCTTACTCTTCATATAGAGTTTAATGTTTGCAAAGTAGGATGGGACAAGAGAATCTCCATCCTACAATTAGGCAATGAAATCTCAGATCATTTAAATGGATTTTTAATTAATCTATTAACATGGGGATGAAACCATTAAGAATACTAAGAAGTGCAGTGCCCACATTTAAAGGCAATGGTTGAAGTGATTTTAGTGATTATTATTCCAGAGTCCAACCCCAATTTTGTGAATACATATTGAAGGAAAACATTACGAAGTACACTGAGTTCAAATTTAAAATAAAAAACAGTGGATGTTTATTGGAATATAAATCATTACACATTAAATAAAACCTTTTGAGACAGAAGTAATTTCAAACAGCATTCTGACCTTGCCTGATCTAAAGGCCAATAATTTTTTTTTCTATCCTATAATGGCTTCTGATTTTGACTGTGGGCACAGCACACACGTGGTGTACAGTAAAGACAGCAAATATGCCACTTTAAAAGCAAACTGTCTAGATGAGGATGTATGATTAGCAAAATTCCTCAAGAAACTTAAGCCTGATGTTGGTTATGAGTTTCAGGAAGTACCTTGTTACAAAATGCATCACTATGCTATTGAAATCTCTTCACATTACAAAAATCAGGAGGCATGTTAAAGCACAGGAATATTAAAAAGAACTTAGAGGAATAATTACATGACCTTGAAGACTGAACTAATAGAAACAGGATAGTTTTATAGTAAATGTTCAAGGTCACACACTTTATTGGCTATAAAGTGAAAATTGAAAACAACCATGCAGAATGAAATAATTGGTTTATTAGTCACTAAGGGGTAGGAAGCAGAGACTTAGATTGCCTAAATATACCTTCTACCTATTTTTTATAGACATGGTAGGTATCTAGAGTCTTGTAGGTAGCAGAGATCTTAGCTTCAGTTGCCCCCAAGCTGAATAGCTGTTTTGTGCTATTGTAGATTTTCTAGGATATCCTGCTTGGTCTCCAGGTACCACTCCACAACATGCTGGTGGAGTGGTACCTGGAGGTACCATCACAGGTTCTTTGTAACATCTTGTCAATCTCATGCATCTGAAATGATGTTAGATGTCTCTGTTTAGGTGGCTGGACTAATCTTTTAAAGAAGAATGTTTCCTATCAGTCTTGTGTTGGGTTTGGCAGACTACATGCCTATGTTGGCAAACCTAGAGCATTGTAAATGAATTAGACAGGTATGTTTCAGTGACCAAATGCTGCATCTAATAGCTGACAAGGTCTGTAGGCACCAGTGACTTGAGATCATTGCATGTAATGGAAGTAAATATTTAGCATACAGGAAGATGCCTACCTGAACTATTTTATCCTCAGAACAAGTTTCATGTAGATTATGATGATTACAATTGTGATGTCAGTGGAAAAGCTGAATCACTGAAACATGCACCGGTAACAGTCTAGAATGCATGTTATATTTTGGTACTCGTGTAGTTAAGAAAAAAGAAATGCAATTAGTGTAGGTTCTTTCTTGATGTTTTTTTTACCAGAAGTGTGTCCAAAGTAGTAAAGCTTACCGGAGGACAGTGAAAATGTAATTGTAAATTATATTCTGGCTCTTCAGATGCATCAGAGGTAAAAACACCAAATAGAGTCATGACCTATTGCACCCTAAGAACAGCTGTGCATAAGCATACCATAATGATGCGAGCAGCTGATTCACAGGGGGTGGCGCCAGGAGGAGCGGCACCAGCCCTGACTGGTTAAAAACCTGCCCCAGGGGGCATGAGTGACTGGGAGCGCTGCAAACAGGGTGGGTTTGAGGCAGTTTTCACAGGCAGGTGTGTGGAATGGTAGGCACTCGCCTTACGACCAGGGCCCGGTCTGGAAGCTCTGCTCTGGCTGCACCCGCAATGGCCAGCATAGGCACCCGGACCGAGCAGATGAGAGGGGAAGCTGCAGTGCAGAGCAGTGCACCTGCACTGCTCTCCTCAGAGGAGGGTGTGCGATGGGCAGGGCAGCACTCGGTGCTCCCTGGTGGAGGTCCTCCTGCAGCAGGGGCTGAGCTGAGGGATGCTGTTAATAGGCTGAAAGATGTGAGAGAAGCTGAGAGGAAACAGTACTGCTTGCTCCAGGACCAAACTGTGCAGGGGCCCAAAGCGTCCCCTGTAGCTTGTGGAGGAAAGAAGGAGGCTGCTAACCCACGAAGCTGGGAAAAAGTAACAAAAAAAGAAAAAAAATAAAACACACAGAAAAAGGAGGAAGAGGAAGCAAGGAGCTTCCTCCTAAATCTGTTGTCCCCACTCAGAACTGCTTTGCTGTCCTGCAGGGAACTAATGAGGAAATGCACTCACACCAGGGACAACTGGCTGATGTGCTGGCAAAGAAGATCAGTACTGGTGCTGCCAGGAAAAAAGCAATGGGTCATACTAGTAGGAGACTCTACTTTGAAAGGAAGAGAAGCACCCATCTGTAGGCCTGACCCAGTCTCAAGGGAGGTGTGTTGCCTACCAGGGGCATGGATCAGGGATGTTGCAGGGAGGCTGCCTGCTCTACTAAGTCCCACTGGCTATTGCCCACTTCCAGTGATCCATGTGGGTGCTGGTGATATAGACAGCAGTAGCCTGGAGAATATAAAGAAGGATTACAAAGCACTGGGAGATGTGGTTAGGGGCTCTGGAGCTCAGATTGTCTTTTCCTCATTTCTCCAGGATACAGGGGAGGACCTTAAAAAGGCGAGGAGGATTAGCCAGGCTGATAAATGATTACAAGGGTGGTGCCATAGGCAGGGGTTTGGGTAGCTTGAACACAGGACTCAATTTAGTAGGCCAGGTCTACTAAGGAGGCTGGTGGAGTTGGACTGACAAAGAAGTGGAAGAGCAGTTTTGGTAGGATGCTTGCCAGACTGGTCAAGGATGCTTTAAAATCAATGTGTTGGGGGTGGGGGCATCATTCCATCCCAATACACCCAGTCAGTTGCCAGCACCTATAATAAATGCTCAGAACAATGTACAGACATTGCAGATGCTCCAACCAATGAGCCAGCTTCAATTGGAGCTCGGCTCAAATGCCTCTATACAAACATCTGTAGCATGGGGAGCAAACAAGAGGTATTAGAGATTTGTACACATCTACAGGGTATGATGTAATAGGCGTCACAGAAACATGGTGGGATGGCTCCTATGACTGGAGTATTGGAATAGATTACAGGCTCTTCAGAAAAGACAGACTCAGCAGACGGGGAGGGGTTGTTGCTATTTATGTTAGGGATAGGCTGGAGAGTATGGAACTCTGGGAACAAGTGAGCAGTCGACAGAGAGTTTGTGGATCAAGGTTAAAAGGAGAACAGCGATGGAGACATTATTGTGGGGATCTGTTACAGACCGCCTGACAGGGAGGACCCTCTGTGGATGAAGCACTCTATAGACAGATAGGAACAGCATCACACTCACAGGCCCTTGTTCTCATGGGGGACTTCAACCACCCTGATATCTGTTGGAAGGATGGTACAGCCCGGCACAAGCAATCCAGGAAGTTCCTTGATTGTGTGGAAGACAACTTCCTTCTGCAAGCAATAGAGGAGCCGACAAGGAGAGGTGCCGTGCTTGAACTCATGCTCACCAATAGGGAAGGGCTGGTTGGAAATGTGATGCTCCAGGGCAGCCTTGATTGCAGTGATCATGAAATGGTCAGATTCAAGATCCTCAGGACAGTGAGAAGAGCGTGCAGCAAGCTCACTGCCCTGGGCTTCAAGAAAGCAAACTTTGTCCTCTTCAGGAATGTGCTTAGTAAGGTTCCATGGGATATAGCCCTGGAGGGCAGGGGGGCCCAAGACTCTTCTTTGATATTCAAGGATCACCTGCTGCATGCTCAAGAGTGTTGCATCCCAAATAGAAGTGCTGTAGGATGGTCAGGAGAACTCCTTGGATGGATAAAGAGCAGCTGAGGAAACTTCAAGGAAAAAAGAGTCTTATAAAAGGTGGAAGCAAGGACAGGTGGCCAGGGAAGATTACAGGGGTGTTGTCCGGGAAGCTAGGGACAATGTTAGGAAGGCTAAGGCCCAGGTAGAATTGAACTTGGCTAGGGATGTTAAAATTAACAGGAAAATATTCTATAGGTATATTGCAAACAAAAGACAGAGTAGGGACAGCTTGGGCCCCCTCTGGAAGCTATCGGGAGAACTGGCTACCCTGGATTTGGAGAAGGCTGAGGTTCATAATGACTTCTTTACCTCAGTCTTCACTGGAAAATGCTCTGACCACACCACCCAAGTCTTGGAAGGCAGACGCAGGGACTGTAAGAAAGAAGACCCTTAAGTCCACTGTAGGGGAGGATCTGGTCTGAGGCCGTCTTAGTAATCTGAACATACACAAGTCCATGGGACCTGATGAAATCCATCCGTGGGTCCTAAAGGATCTGGCAAATGAAGTTGCTAAGCCACTGTCCCATCATATGTGAAAAATCGTGCAGTCTGATGAAGTTCCTGATGGCAGGAAAAAGGGAAATATAACTCCTATTTTCAAGAAGGGGAAAATGGATGAGCCAGGGAACTACAGAGCAGTCAGCCTCACCTCTGTGCCTGGCAAGATCTTGGAGCAGATTCTCCTTGAAGGCATGCTGAGGCACATGAAAAACAACAAGGTGCTTGGTGACAGCCAACATGGCTTCAGTAAAGGGGAAATCCTGTCTGATCGATTTGGTGGCCTTCTATGATGGGGCTACAGAACTGATGGACAGGGGTAGGGCAGTTGATGTCATCTACCTGGACTCGTGCAAAGCGTTTGACACTGTCCCACACGGCATTCTTGTCTCTAAATTGGAGAGACATCAATTTGATAGGTGGATCACTTGGTGGATAAAGAACTGGCTGGATGGCTGCACACAAAGTGTTGTGGTGAATGGCTCAGTGTCCAGCTGGAGACCAGTAATGAGTGGTGTCCCTCAGGGATTGGTGTTTGGACCGGTCTTGTTCAACCTCTCTGTCGGTGACATGGACAGTGAGATTGAGTGCACCCTCAGCAAGTTTGCTGATGACACTAAGCTGGGTGGTTTGGTTGATGTGCTGGAGAGAAGGAATGCCATCCACAGGGACGTTGACAGGCTTCTGAAGTGGGATGATGCCAATCTGATGAAGGCAAGTGCAAGGTCATGCACCTGGGTGGGAGCAATCCCAGGCACAGCTACAGGTTGGGCAGAGAAGAGGTTCCAAGTAGCCCTGTGGAGAAGGACTTGGAGGTGTTGATCGATGAGAAAATGAACATGCGCTGGCACTGTGCACTTGCAGCCCAGAAAGCCAACTGTGTTCTGGGCTGCAGCAAAACTTTTTTGTGACCATCAGGTTGAAGGAGGTGATCCTGCCCCTCTACTCTGCTCTTGTAAGACCTCACTTGGAGTATTGTGTGCAATTCTGGTGTCCTCAACATAAAAAGGACATGGAACTGTTGGAACAAGTCCAGAGGAGGGCCACGAGGATGATCATGGGACTGGAGCAGCTCCCTTATGAAGACGGGCTGTTCAGCCTGGAGAAGAGAAGGCTGTGTGGTGACCTCATAGCAGCCGTCCAGTATCTGAAGGGGGCTTATAAGGGTGCTGAGGAGGGACTCTTTGTTAGGGACTGTAGTGGCCAGACAAGGGGTAATGGGTTCACACTTAAACAGGGGAAGTTTAGATTGGATATAAGGAAGAAGTTCTTTACTGTAAGGGTGGTTGAGGTACTGGAATGGGTTGCCCAGGGAAGTTGTGAATGTTCCATTGCTGGCGATGTTCAAGGCCAGATTGGACAGAGCCTTGGTTGGCGTGTTTTTTTGTGGGGTGTCCCTGGCCATGTCAGGGGGGTTGTGACTTGATAATCTTAAGGTCCTTTCCAGTCCTAACTATATTATAATTCTTTGATTCTATGAATTAAATTTTGACTGGGAATCAGTGGAAGTTCCGTAGCCCCCAAAGAAGGAAAAGAAAGGAAGTACCAGAGTATTAAAACAATGAGTAGAGGAAGAAAAAAAAAAAAAAAAGGCTAGTTTTTCGAAGCAGGTTGATTAAGTTAAGAAAAGCTGGCTACTTTTACAGGGGCAGGGGTGGACACAAAATCTTTGCAGCTATATCCTGCACTTCTCTGGTTAAAAAACTATTTTTCCCTTGATAGAATCATGGTATGTCATACTTCAAAGTTCAGGAGCTAGCATTTACCTATCCTTCTATTCTGCAGAAGTATCATCACCTCAGTCCTTCTTAGTTTCCTCTTTTGTTACATACCTATTGGCCACGTGTTTCTTTCAAATTTTTGAACCAATTGACATAACAGTTAGACTCAGGCTTTTTTTTTTTTTTTTTTTTAACTTCTATGTAATATCAAATTCAATGCTTTTGAATCATGTGTATAAAAAAAAAGTTCTGCTTCTTCTATGTCATATTCTATGTCATAAAAGATAGCATCTTTCAGTGCATGCATGCGTTCTCTTGATTGATAACATCAGAGCATTACAGTCATGACAATATTACTGCTGTGTTTGATGGCAGACTATTCTGAGCTTCTGGACCAAACCCACTGAAATCTTTTTTCTTACTCTACAAATGAATATCCCATGACATTCTTCTGACATGACCAAGAACTTTCGTTATTAGTTTACTTCTCCATAGAGAAATACCACTTCCTGTACTGTAAATACAATTTAATCTAATAATTTCTCATTATACACATGGAATGCCATGTTTTCCAATTCCTACATACTCATCTGTGCAACTTTTCATATAAGAAACAAAAAGTGACTTATTTCTTCTATGGCTTTGATACAATTTTTCAAGATAAGGAGGGATAGAAACTAATTTATAACTAATATATAAGCAATATACTGAATTTTCATTTAGATAAGTTAGAAATAGCTAGCATGCTACAGTAGTTAAATAAATGGATCACTTGCTATAATTTGTAGCATCATGTGCTGCAACATTCCATGCACAATGTATACTTTTGTATATATATAAATAAAAGAAAACTTTAAAAAATTCAGGACATATTTATTAGTCTTCATGACCTGAGCTTTCCAATTAATACACTTTAGTATTAAGCTAAATGTTAAGGTGCATCTTTTTCCTATTATTTTGAGAAGGTGGTAGTTTAACCTTGTAGAATTGAAATAGAAAAACCTGCCAGGTTTAAATTGAAGCAGAAGAGCCTTAAAAGTATCTCCATTCAGTCAATGCTTTTGCTGGTTTTTTTGTGTGTATGTATAACTATTAATTTGTCACCTCCCCAAGGCTGTGCAGTTCTGGATGACAAGCTAACAGAAAATACTGATCAGATGTTTGCCCTCCCACCAATTTCACCAGAAAAATGACATATAAACAAAAATGTAAATGCCCTAGTAAAATTATTTATAGTACAGTGTGATTCTGGTAGATGATTTCATCTTTGTTAGCATTAAAACATTCTGACATTTCCTAATTAATGTTATTATATATGCTAATTTTTGGTAAGAGGGGTCTAAAGAGCACAGCTGAGAACATTTTTTCTTGTTTGCATAACTGCTCAGGGCAACTGTATACCTTAGTTCTTCAATACAAACCAGTAAATACCAGTTAAGCCAGATAAAGATTTGCTAGCGCCATTTCCAATCAGTAGATGTCTGAAATTACCCTATATAAAAAAGCATTTGTTTTCTTAAGAAGTTAGCATTGGTATATTTTATCATATACATAGCTTCAAATGCGTGTCTTTTAAGTACCAAGAATTTGACAGTCCTTTTGCTTTTGTTTTGTTTTTGACAGTCCTTTTGCTTCCCTTTTGTTTTGCTATGTGGTCAAGATGAAGCTTGAATACATGCAGTGCAGCAAAACAACATTGTCATTAATTTTATGTTAGATAATTTTCTATCCAGCAGGTTTATTCTACTGGACACATTTAGGTCATGAGGAGAGTGTGAGATGAGAAATAAAGATTGGATTGCATGCTCTGTGCACAATTAAATGAAATGTTACATTTTACCACCTTTTCCTGGAAAAGCTGCCATGTGATATGCAGAAACAGGGTTCCCTTGGCACAGCCTTTAACAGGGTTCTTGCTGTCTTTCTAATGAGCAAGCATTATTTGGGAAACCCCTACACTAACACACCATTGGCTGTGCCCTGGGTTTTGTTTGTATGGTGTGGGTGTGGATGTGTTTGTAGGGAGCTTTGCCAGAAATGTTTCCTAGCTGCTGGAAGGGGCCTGGCTTCCTCCAATCACTGACCAAGAAGGCAGAGGAGCCTGCTGGAGGTGACTGCAGGGGCTGCCACAGTGACACAGGGGGAAGTGGTATCCCCTGCTTCCCCCTTCTCCATCCTGGGGTGAAGGCCTTCCCTGTTCCCATTACTGCCGTAAACATGATTTTGGAGAATTCCTTGTTTAAAATACCAATTATAAATAAAGAGTGCAGTTCTCATTTATGCTGATGACTTGGCAGTCCAAAATTGTCTTGCCCAGAAGTTGTCAGAAATACTTGAGGCCTTCTTATGAATTTGAAGATACATGCGTAGACACAGAGTATCCTGAGCATTAACCTATGCATTTCTGAATATTCTAGCATATATTATTTCCCTTAATAGAGATGAAATTAACATGCAACAAAACAGTGTTTCTCTTTTCTATCTTAGATCTTTTGGTTAATTTTTTTGTTTTGTTTTTGTGTGTGTGTGGTTTTTTTTTTTTCCCTGCACTACAGTGTTTGTTGCGTTGCCTTGATATTCCGTATGGTATGCCTTTGGCTAGCTCTGGGAAGTGTCACAGCTCCATTCTCCATTAGATCCATGATACCACTCTACAATAGCAGATTCTGCCTAAAATAATTCTGCATTTTTTGTCAGGGAAAAACCAAGCAAATTGATCAGTTAATGCCTAACAGTAATGAAATTACAGCACTTTAGACATCCGTATTCTCTCTGTGCATATTGTGTACGATCGATTTAAGGCTATCCTCAGAATGCCTAAAACTGATACTGGATTTGTGTAAATTTTATGGTAAAGCACTGTGAACGGCTTGTCACTCCTCCTTCTGATGTTATATGTATTCTAACAAAAGCAGCCTCCGTGTCCAGACCTGCAAGATGCTGGGCACTTTCAATTCCCAGTGAAGGCTGCTGCTGAGAGCAAATTATGTCTTAAGAACTAGTTACATGCGATGGTGTAAGTCTGAACAATAGCCTGTGTGTGTGTGTGCACAAATTGAAACAGTCTTGCAAAGTACGCCTCACTGTGTGTGTGATGCCTCTCTTGCGCCTTGGCTTTTCTGCAGTGCCCAGGCCTGTGGGTGCAGTGGGTTGCAAGTGACCCATACGGATGACCTGGTGATTCCATTGCCTACCAACATCTTGAGTGTACTTACTAATATGGTAGCTGAAATATTTTAAGGGTTTGTCAGATGCATATCTGAAGAACACAGAAAATGGCTGACTTCAAGACCATTAGGTCTGTTTATATTTTTAAAGAAGTGGTATGTGAGTTGTGGAAGTTGCTTTCATGCATCTTTTCCATATTTACATATTATATGGGTCATAAGATCTGCCTGATAAAAGTTTTACAGAAATACTTTTATTAAAAAACATGTACAGTTATAACCAAGTTATATTTCAATGTGATCTTTTATCAGTAGCTATTTTCCTTAGTGTTAGTAGCTTCATAACATATTGTTCAATTATAAGAATCTTTCTTGTCTGTTTAAAATAAATGTTATGTATTCAGTTTGATACTTTTCTAATGTTTCAAAACCTTTCCTACCCTCATTGCTAATGGAGCTACATTTGATAATCATTATGAAAGCAGTATTTTTCCCCTTTGTGTTAATTGCCTAGGAATTGCTCTTGATTTAAATGTATATAATAATCACTTGTAAATATTCCTTGAGTAACATGTGAAAAGTTTTCAGCTAATGAGTGAACGGTGAGAGGCTCACTTCAGCTTTGTGAGTGAGCAGTCTGTGAAAGCAGATGCTCTGCCACTGTACCCTTTTCTTCCATTGTCAAACATGTGAAAGACAATGAGACAGAACACATTGGCAAATGACTAATATTTGCTGATGTGAACTCAGAGATATATAAGCAAAAATAATTTAAATTAAATAAATTAAGAATGGGAGAGTAATCCAAAGACTGTGGGAGCAGTTATAAAGGAGGAGTCAAGGGGCTGGGCTAGTAGCCAAAAAAGGGCAGAAAGCTCTCCCTGAGGAACAAGAGATAAGAAACGGTGAAGCAAGAATATATGACCATAACACTAGAGAAGAAAGTTGGCTTATTTCCCATTAATGGATTGAATCTTACTTCAGGTAACACAGCTTAAATCTTTTCATGATTCCTGCCTTATGAGGTACTTTCCCAATCCAAATGGCTTGCTGAAGGGCCAGTGCCTAAAAAGTCGCTCATCTTGAGGTAATGGAGCCCAGACTGCTGAAGTGGATAGGTTCTTTATCTGAGGGGTTTTAGCTGTCAAAACCAATTCCATAGGTGTGAGGGTATAACTGAAACATTTATAGAAAGTTAAATTTGGTGAATATTTTTATTAATATAGTATTGTAGATGTGGATACATGTGTGTGCCTGTGGAAGACTGGGCATTATACAGTCCTTAATGACTACTTGGAATTCCATCATTTACATGCATCATTTTGCCCTGGAAATGGTGAGGTATGGATTAAAGACATTTTGATTTGGATTATGGCTTCACCTAAGAAAGGCTGCAGAAAATCAGTTAGAGCAATCCCAGGCACAGCTACAGGTTGCGCAGAGAAAAGATTCAGAGCAGCCATGCGGAGAAGGACTTGGGGGTGTTGATTGATGAGAAAAATGAACATGAGCCAGCGGTGGGTGCTCGCAGACCAGAAAGACAGTTGTATCCTGGGCTGCATCAAAAGGTGCATGACCAGCAGGTCGAGGGAGGTGATCCTGCCCCTCTACTCTGCTCTCGTGAGACCTCACTTGGAGTATTGTGTG
>JANRGW010017110.1:0-15153 GCA_024733675.1 Psilopsiagon aymara | reverse complement strand
ACCCCCATTTTCAAGAAGGGGAAAATGGATGAGCCGGGGAATTACAGAGCAGTCAGCCTCACCTCTGTGCCTGGCAATGTCTTGGAGCAGATTCTCCTGGGCTAAGGCACATGAAAAACAACAAGGTGGTTGGTGACAGCCAGCATGGCTTCACTAAGGGGAAATCCTGCCTGACTAATCTGATGGCCTTCTATGGTGGGGCTATGGAACTGATGGACAGGGGTAGAGCAGTTGATGTCATCAACCTGGACTTGTGCAAAGTGTTCAACCCTGTCCCACATGACATCCTTGCCTCTAAATTGGAGAGACATCAATTTGATAGGTGGACCACTCAATGGATAAAGAACTGGCTGGATGGCCGCATGCAAAGAGTTGCGGTCAATGGCACATTATCCAGCTGGAGATCAGTAATAAGTGGTGTCCCTCAGGGATCGGTGTTGGGACCGATCTTGTTCAACATCTTTGTCAGTGACATGGACAGTGGGATTGAGTGCACCCTCAGCAAGTTTGCCAGTGACACCAAGCTGGGTGGTTCGGTCAATACGCTGGAGGGAAGGAATACCATCCAGAGGGATCTTGATATGCTTGTGAGGTGGGCTGATGCCAACCTGATGAAGTTTAACCATGACAAGTGTAAGGTCCTATACCTGAGTCGGAGCAATCCCAGGCACAGCTACAGGTTGAAGAGATTGAGAAGCAGAGATTGAGATTGAAGAAGAAGAGATTGAGAACAGCCCTGCAGAGAAGGACTTGGGGGTGTTGGTCAATGAGAAATTTAACATGAGCCGGCTTCAGTGTGTCTTGCAGCCCAGAAAGCCAACCATATCCTGGGCTGCTTCAAAAGGAGCATGACCAGCAGGTTGAAGGAGGTGATCCTGCCCCTCTACTCTGCTCTTGTGAGACCTCACTTGGAGCGTAGTTCAAGGACATGGAGCTGTTGGAGCAAGTCCAGAGGAGGGCCATGAGGATGATCAGGGGACTGGAGCACTCCCTATGAAGATAGGATGAGAAAGTTGGGCTGTTCAGGCTGGAGAAGAGAAGGCTGCATAGAGACCTCATAGCAGCCTTCCAGTACCTGAAGGGGGCCTATGAAGATGCTGGGGAGGAAATCTTCATTAAGAACTGTAGTGGTAGGACAAAGGGTAATGGGTTCAAATTTAAACAGGAGAAGTTTAGATTGGATATAAGGAAGAAGTTCTTTACTGTGAGGGCGGTGAGGCACTGGAATGGGTTGCCCAGGGAAGCTGTGAATGCGCCATTGCTGGCGGTGTTCAAGGCCAGGTTGGACATAGCCTTGGGTGGCATGGTTTAATGTGAAGGGTTCCTGTCCATGGCAGGGGGGTTGGAATTAGATGATCTTAAGGTCCTTTCCAACCCTAACTACTCTATGATTCTATGATCTTGCAGTGGTTCCTGTAGGCTGTAGTGCAAGGCAGTGGGTAACACAGGACCTGTGAAAGGGACCGTTTCCCCTGCTTATTGCCTGTTAATCCTGCTCAGGTGTGGTTCACATACTCTCAGCTGTATGATATCAATGGAGATATGTATGCTGTCTGCAGAGCAACTAGATCAAGATCCACCTACAGACTGTCTATGTATCATCAAGTAATTATACACTAGGTTTGATCAAATAGATAACTCATGTTGATGTAAATTTACTAAATATTGTAGTCTAAAGCTACATATCTCAAAAAAGATACAGACCTGGAAGTGTAACCAAGATCAAATAAAGAGGAAAAACCTCAGAAATTGTTAGTTTACTGAAATTAACACATACTTGGAACACATTATTGGAGTTAAATAACTAAAATAGAAGCGTTCTACTCAAATAGTCAGTTCTACTCAAAGTGCAAAGTAATTAATGTGACAGGACTGAGTACAAACATCTCCTTGGTAGCTAGGTCTTACAACAAAGAAACCATCTCTGGCTCAGGAAGTAGTTGAGACATCAGAGGCAAGAGGGAAGTGGGACTGTCTCCAGGGAAGGATCACTGTATGCTTGATCTAGTTTTCACTCTTCCCTAAGCATTGTCTATTGATGACCATAGGGAGAGTACACCAGGCAAGACAGAGCTTTGGCTGGTCATGGTAAGACTGTATTTATGCTTTTTTTCTGGCATGTTTATTTTGATTAGTTTAGAGCCAGGTGTCCTGTAACAGCCAGGTGTCCTGGTTCAGCAGTACCAGTCATTGTTCTCCTTCTTAGTAGCTGGTGCAGTGCTGTGGTTTTGACTTTCAGCCTGGGAACAGAGCTGATAACACCGATGTTTGCAGTTGCTTCT
This sequence comes from Psilopsiagon aymara, assembly GCA_024733675.1. Lineage (NCBI taxonomy): Eukaryota > Metazoa > Chordata > Aves > Psittaciformes > Psittacidae > Psilopsiagon > Psilopsiagon aymara. The sequence continues at coordinate 12,871 of JANRGW010017110.1, read as the reverse complement.
CAGTAATGTTTAGTCTGACCAAGGACTTTCTGAGTCTCATGTTCTGCCAGGGAGGAGGGGAAGCCAGGAGGAAGTAGAGATGGAATATGCCAAAAGATTTTACCCGTCAACCAGGGGAGCACATCATCACCTGGTTGCTCCGATGCTGGGACAGTGGGGCCGACAGTCACGAACTAGAATGCAGGGAAGCCAAGCAGCTGGCATCACTTGCTAGGACAGATGGAATTGACAAAGCAATTGCAAGAGAGAAAAAGTCCCTCAGCCTTTGGAAGTGGCTCTTGGCAGCTGGGAAAGAAAGGTTTCCATACAATGATGATGTTATGAGTTGTTCGGCCAAGTGGACTACTCTAGAGAAGGGCATCCAGTCTCTGAGGGAATTGGCCATTGTAGAGATGATCTATCACATGAAGCCGAATAATGGGGATGTACCCATAGATCCAGATGAAGTCAAATGTACATGACCCATGTGGCAGAAATTTACTCTGAATGCACCATCATCATATGCTCATTCACTGGCAACAGTAACCTGGAATGACATAGCACCATTAACAGTGGATGAAATGACTCACAAACTCTGAGAGCTCGAGGATAATCTCACCCCTTGCATCATTTCAGCTGTGGAAAAACTGTTCCAGGACCTCAAACAATTGAGAGACAAGCTATCTGATCTATCCAGCTCCTCATGTGTAGCAACATGTATCTCAGCTATTAACAAAAGGTGTCCTACTGCTTGAGAGAGAAGATATAGAAGGTATATGCCATGGGCCAGCCTATGGTTTTACCTGCGGAACCATGGAGAAGGCATGATGAAGTGGGATGGAAAACCTACCTCAGCTCTGGAGGAATAGGTGCACGGACTGAAGAGGAGAACAAAGTTCAAGGATGATCATCCCATGGAAGCTGCAGCTTCAGTCTCTGGTGAGCAGGTTCCCAGACGGAGTGGAAGAGCTGATTTTACTCCAGCTCCTGTGACAAAGAATGATCCCTTTCTACAAGAAAAAGAAGACCTGTAAAGACCTAAGGAGATTTCTTTCAATGAAGTCACCATGAGTGAACTACAGAAATTTAGCTTGGAGTGTAGGGGGGTGTGGGTACAGTAGTCACAGCAAGGTGAGTAAAATGCATCTGTTTATATCCATGCTGCTGTTGGGTGAACTCCACATACCTTCCATGCTGCTGTTGGGTGAACTCCACATACCTTCAATGTTATGGGCTTGGTTGATAGTGACCATCAAGAAACATTTATTTAGTCTTGCTCAGTAGTTTTCCTTCAGCACAGGCCATTTTCTTAAGGGCTGGGGAAGCTTCAAGTAGTAAAAGGTCACAGGAAATCAGGACGTGATCCTGTGTAGCTTCTCCTCAGGCTATCATTCAGGTCAGCTACAAGTACAGAAATGGCTAGTTGTTGTAGCTTAGCAGAGAAACTAAGCTTGGGAAAAGTGCCTGTGGAACATCTTTGGCTTCCTGTTTGTTAGTCCATTCTGATGACCAGAGCATAATTCAAGGTTCACGCATTTTGTTTATGTCTGTCATAATCTGAAATCTCACAGATGAGAAGGTAGGGGAACAGAAAGCAGATTAACAGGCAAAGAACTGGGGGTAAGAGTTGGAAGAGAACATGGAGCTGTAGTGGAAGCAAGGGATCAACAGAAATGCCTAGTAGACAGGAGAGGATGATTGGGTGTAAAAGGTGAATAACAGATGGAGAAAAGGTTTTAAGAACTGTGGGTAATCTGAATTCCTCTAATTTCAGCATGTGCAGGGGTGCACAAAACCATGTACAACTTATGCAGGACCCCGAAGGAATGAGGTGTGTGGAACAGTACTGATGTCTTAGATTCACATCTGTGAGGTGTTTGCATTCAGGTGAAATAAGGGGCTGACATGTGCTTTCTTACAGTGCCAAGCCACACCACAGCCTTGCTGCCATCCTCATTCCCCGTCAGCATGCGGGCCTGCATCACATGACAGCAGTGAGGCGCTTGGTAGGTGACAAAGGCACTGGTATTATTACTTCTCCTTTGCACAAACATGAAAAATTAAGGGCAATTATCTGTGGTGTGTGGTGCAGAAGCCAATGTTTAATTAATGTCTGAAGGAGGTGCGTGCTTCTCCTCCTGACATCTGGTTCCTCCTCCTATGGTCAGCCAGGGCTGTTCTCCCTCTCCTTATGGTGGGGAGATGGTCATGGCACCATGGGCTTCTCACTGCAGAGCTGGAGGTCGGCGTTAGGGATCCTGTGTTACTGATGTACTTCAGGATCTGGGCATCCTCCTCAGCATGGCTCTTCTCACAGTCTGGGAGATTAAGTGCCATCAGCATGAGATAGCCGCTTCATAACGTCTTTAGTGTTAGTCAACAAAACAGGTGGGCTATGAAGGTGAGGAGAAGCAACATCAGCATTCAGGGATGGTGAGTAGGCAGGAGCAGAGACAATGCCTGTGCTCAGAGGCTAAAAATACTCAAAGCAAGCCATGGCTATGAATACAGACCAGATGCTAAGATATCTAGCTTCTCTACTGCAGACCTGCTGGATAGCACTGCTGCTCAGAGAAACAGCATTCATTAGCCAGCTGCAGTGAGGCTCAGGCACTCTGAGGTACCACTAGTGCGAGGTATCATTGGTGCAAAGTACCAAAAGCATACTGATGTGTCCAAGCACTTACACTGCTCCTGCCCGCTGGCTGCTCTCTGGAGAACCTCACACAGAAGATTTTTTCTGGCCTAGTCCTGTACACCATTGTGAGCTTTTTAACACCCCAGGCTTCTAATGATTTTTTCAAGGAGGGTCATATTCCCCCATTCCTCCCCTTCATGCTTCCCCGGGCTGTCAGTACAGTATGCAGTGTGGCAGGATCCAGGGTCTCAGGGGGTTTGGTCTCCTCACCTAGCACATCCCACAAAGCTCTGCCTGGGATGGGCTCTCCTTTCACACAAACTTGGTAGAAGGGTTAAGTAAGAATAAATCATGTAGGGGTTTGTTTTGAAAAATATGGTACTGAGTGGTGGTTCTCTTTATTCTCAAAAGCTTTTCTCCATCAAATGGTTGATGCAGCATTTAACAGAAGAGTAGCATGATATTTTCTAACAAGAAAATACTATAAATATATGCAAAGGATGTTGAAAATGGATGCTGTCATTTCAGAGCCATCTAGGCTCCAATGTAATATGACAATATTGAGCAACCGCTGCATAGACAATTGGCCTGTTAATAAGCTGGGTTGCAGCATTGCTACACATGCTGGCAGACCCCACCACTAACCTGCATTGAAAAAGGTTTACAAATGCAAACCAGAGAATTCTCGTTTTGAGCTGTGTCATAGTTCCACTTAGTACCTAAAAAATGGACTTTCCACCCTCTTCTGAGATGTGTGAGGAGGAGGATACGTATCAGCCCTACAGCCTTGGCAGCCTCTCTCTGGAACAATTAAGTGAGAGAACAAGACAGAAAATCAATACTGTTGGAGATTAATGAGCCAAGGCATGTACTTCAAGAGAAAATGTTTGCAGTTTTTCCTTTAGCATGTCATGAATCCTCATGTAAGATAGCTACACAGGGAATGAGTGGCAGAAAGGCATTCATTCTGCACTATCCCCACTATCACATCAAAAGGTAACACAGTCAGGTAGTGTGTGAAAAACACTGCCTGTTTCTGAACTTGATGTTCGAGTTAGCAGGATAGTTTGGCTTATTCACCCCTTTTCATCTTAGATTTCTTCTCGGGGGGTGTTGTAGATAGTTTGCTATGATTTCTGTCCGCTGCATTTGGACTGTGATGCTGACTTTTCCAGCCAGTAGAGACGGCTGCATGCATTGTGTCTCTCTCAGCTCCTTTTGCATGTGGCAGAGCTTCTGTATGGGAGAGCTTCTCGTCCAGCTGCGCTGGCAGGTAAGAGTCAGGAATTGTTGCGCTGGTTTGGCACGAAACAGCGCGCATGGATGTTTTTTAACCAGTTGCTCTGAGCCTTGCAGCGCTGATCCTCCCCGGGAGAGCCTTGCAATGCTGAAAACAGACAGACGATGGCACTGCAGCACCGTCTGTCCTCTTTCTGCTGCCGCTGACACGAACCTGCAGAACTGCCTCATTCCCCGGGCTCTGACCTCTTAACTGGCAGCTTCACCTTACTAACGGCCGTTTTGCCCCAGTTCTGTCTAGAAACGGCATTGTGCATGGACCTAAATCTCTCCTCTTCATCTTTGATATTGGGCGCCTTGTTATGTACATATAGGTTCACATTCCCTTCACTGCACCGGGTTGTACAAGGTAAATGCTTGGAGCCTCCCAGCAGAAGACAGACTTTCCTCCCCCTTGATTTCTGCATCTTTCCCAGTGCTGTTCGTCTGCCTTCAGCAGGAACTGTTGTATACAACAGGGGTGATGTTTTACTGTCACTTTGTACAACAGTTAGTATCTCTCCTGACACCGCTGAAGACCACATTGTCTTTTTACACAGCTGCATCACTTTGGCAGCATATAATCATCCCATAATCACCTCATGCACAAGTTTTTCTCTGCTGCACTCAGTTCTAGCAGATGAGTTCTCCATTTATAGAAAAAGGTTTTGTCATCAGTTCCTCATTGCAAGATCCTGAACGTCGTACTACTGAATTTCATTTATTTTTATTAATACTCTAGTCCTCAAGCTCACTCAGTTGACTGCATCCCCAATTCTTCTCTCTATGGGTGATACCTCCTGCCTTTGTGTCATCAACAGGTGCCATTAATAATGCTCTTAATATTTATTTCAGATCATTAATGCAAACAGTAATCGTTACCACCTCTGATGATCTCCATCGACAACTGTTGTCTGACATGGTATTTCCTACCTTAGCATGAGCCATTGCCACATGTCCCTAACCAGCTCCTTATCAGTTATACAGTTATACAGTTCCCTATTGTTACAGCCTCTTGTGGCTTGCTCCCAAGTGAATTCTGAACAGAGGTGACCTGTTACCCCACTTTTGATTAGGGCAGTGTCAGGCAAATTGAGCAGGACTCAGCAAATCCAGTCTCCACATTCGTGTATCCATTACTTTCAAATCCCAGAAGGAACATTCACAGGAGAGCCCTGGGCTGGATTGTCCAGGATGAAAATGCTCTCAGAGTAAAGCTGCCCACATGTTGTCCCTGGCTAGGCAGTGGAAAAGGATGAGCCCCACTGATGCCTGTAATAGAGGAGAGTGCACTTGCACTCAGGTGTCCAAGGCTGGACCTCAATCACACCATTAGACTTTTCTGATTTAGGTGGCCTCCCTAAGAAGGTAGCTAGAAAATTAGCAGCATCCCTCCTCTGCTATGGTGAACATGCAGCTTCTCAGCTGCAGGACTGCCTCACACCTCTCTGTGCTGGGAACTTTGGCTGTTGGGAATGATCAGCCCCACTCCATGAAACCGTTTTACTCTCTGTGCAGTTCTACTGTTAGCACTGTCGCCCTCCAAGTAGTGCAGGTCAGAGCCCTAACAGACTTTGCCTCCAGGGAAGTGATGGTGGGGCAGCCAGCCCTTCCCACCCAGCTCCCTCCTGCTCTCCAGGGAGCTGGGAAATGTAGGAACCAGTAACTAAGGTGCTGGGCCCTGTTCTGCCCTCACTGGCAGGGAAATCTCTTTGCTCCTATACAACAGCTGGTTGATAGACAGAGCTTCAGGTGTGCCATGCATTAGTGACAGCATTCAAGTCCTGCTTTGGTCCAGCTGAGATCTGGACTGTGATGCACACACATACTGGCATGGTTCAGGCATACAAAGAAAGGAGTGGACTTAAATTTTAAACCATTGCTTGAATTTTAAACCACTGTGCTTCAATCAAAGTGGTGGGTTCTGCTTTGAGGTTTTCCAGTCAGTAGGGAGCACACTTCCTTTATTTTTCAGCAGCTCTGCTGGTCATACCCAATAAAATCCTCTGCATTTCAAAAGAGGCTATAAATGAAATGCTTGTGATGTGGCTGTGCCAGCTAGACAGGGAGCTCACTATGTGAAAATAACTTTATAGTTGCATTTCTGGTGGGGGCTGGCTTGCATGGATTTGTGGCAAACCCTTCACCATGGCCCAGGGGCATGATTCTGATCCCCATGCTCTGGGACTGCTGTTTAATTAAGTAAAGTATTACACAGCTTAAAATCTTTATAGGATTTAATTTTTAGAATATGTAGAAATTTCTAGCCTAATGTACTTATGATTCAAATATATGCAGTTAATTGATGTTTCCTGTGGCTTCCAGATGGTCTGAAAGGAACATTTCATATTACCTGATTGCTAGTACAAGAAAGAGATTTTAGGAAGGAAATGGAGCACTTCAACCTGAGACAAGTATTTGTAATAAAGCAGACAGGGAGGTCACGGAGAAAAGGAGAGGACCGTCTGGGTGTTGTACTCTGCCATAAGGATGTCATTCCTGCCCTGGTTCCCTTCTTGAATGATTTTTAGTGTGGGGAAAGACAGAGCCAGTTATAACCATTTTATTTTTTTTTTTTTACCTGATAGGAGAGGAAAACAGTTGCTGCAATGATTAAACTGCCTACATGGAAATTATGGACAACTTAGGCATCCTTTTCTCCATAAAGGAAAGAAGCTTGATGGGGGTGGGATTGATCCTGTGATCGTCTCCTATGGAGACAGCAAGGGTCTGGTCAATGCATCTTGAACGCAATAGGGTCAGGAGGGAATGCAGAACCTGCTCAGGAGCATCTCTGGGGACCCAAAGTTTTGCCCTTTGGGCCGATACAGGTAGTAGTTTGGTAAGGCTACCTTAGGAGACAGATTTTTCTACAGTGAGTGTCTCCATGGCACTGTACTATATATTCAGGACACTGGAGTGAGTACTGGCAGGAGTTGAGTGATCTCTCAGCCATCAATGTGTTTCCCAGCCATCAATGCCTCTGGGGTTGCCCCAGTGTTTTTTTTTTTTTTTGTCTTGGATAAGGTAGCGTTGCTTTACAGTCCTTGATTTATCTCTTCCTGTTGTATGCTGCAGGCAGTAGATTAGATCTGTGTCACTTAAGCAGAAGCCACTGCGAGGACAGAAGTCCTGAGGTAAGCAAAGTTTTTCTTTTTCACTTCAAAGCCTGAAATTATCAGTGACACAAAACACCCCCGATGGACAAGTACAACCAACAGCTTGTCCCATTTACGTCCAGCCTACAGTACTTTCCTCATATTGTCGTCTTTTTCCCTCCTCCTTCCAGCCAGCCTGGAAGGTCATGGGTAGACTCCATAACCTAAACCAAAGTGATGAAGCACCAGTGACTTCTTCCCCTTCTTGGGAACCTCAGTTGACTTCTTACAGACAGCACACAACATGAGAACAGATCCAGTCAAGCTGATGTGTGAGACTCTCACAGGCCTTGCTTTGCATGGTTGGCTGTAGCAATCTGTTTTTCTCCAACCTCTGATAACCTTGCCCAGATAAGCTTTGTGAAAGGTGCGACATTGGAAAGACATTCCAGATTAATTCTATGCTTTGCTCTACTTTTCCTCAAACTTGCTCCTTTCTGTTTCTCTTTCCCTTCCATCACTGGCAATTCCTACCCACTCCAATTTCTTCAGACTTATTTTAGGGTCAGCTGTAAAGTACAATTTACTGGAAAGGCTCTTGTCACTGTGTTCAGAAAAGAACTGAGAATCTAACACTGGAGTTAGTACCAGTAAGGTCAAAATTGATCTTGAAAATCCTTCTTTCTTGTTGCTTGTCTCTGGAGGTACCTGTTCTCCAACGATGCAATTGGTTTTTGTCATAAACACTTTGAAGGTACCTAAACCTCGTTCTTGTGGTATACTCAGAGGCACTGTCTACCCCTTATCCTGGCCTTATGTTTTTGAACTGAGTGGTATCAATTATCCCCCCACTAACGCACCAACAATGAGCAAGTAATCACAACAGGCCTGACTTTTTTAGCAGTGAAATGACTGACACTAGCTCTGAGTGAATGCAGCATGTTTGGCACAAGCTCTATCTGTCAGAAAAGGGATACAGTCAACACAGTTTGAAATCACTCTCAAAGACACAGCAAAGTGAAAAATTTAAATATTCACAGAAAACTATTTGAAGATTCATTCACATGAATGAATTTTCTAGATGTACTCCATGTTTACTGTGAGGGTGGTGAGGCACTGGAATGGGCTGCCCAGGGAAGTTGTGAATGCTCCATGCCTGGCAGTGTTCAAGGCTGAGATGGGCAGAGCCTTGGGTTATATGGTTTAGTGTGAGGTGTCCCTCCCCATGGCAGGGGGGTTGGAACTTGATGATCATAATGCTCTTTCCAACCCTAACTGTTCTATGATTCTATGCCCTAGAAGTACTTGTTTACGTAGTTGAAGAACAGAACCACATAACCTACCTTCCCTGTTAAGCAATTCAGTTTAAAGCTTGAGCCTGGGGTATTAGGTAGTCTCACCGTACATGCACTTTTAAAAAGGTAAAATCATGTTCAGGAAACAGGGTCATGAAGTATAATTCAAGCAACAAACCCCAGGAAATGCCAGTTAGATCACAGGTCCCCTAAGATAGAAAGAGCCCTACTTCTTTCCCCAGCTAATGGTTTGCTGCAAGTATTTCATGCTGTGCTGTGCACAGTGAATCACACAGCTTCTATACTCATCTGCACCCTGGGTCACCCAGTGGGGATTCCTTCACTGCAGCCATTCAAGGCAAGATGCTATAATAAACCTTACTATTAATACTTCCTACTCTGCTGCAACTTTGTCTGTAAGCATTTTGCAGAGTAGAAGAAAACCATTTACCTAGAGTAGGGTGAAAAAAGTTCGGACAAGACAGTTTGCTTTTCTTTTGTATGTCTTTGCTTGCTATCAAACCACGTTAAAGGGTTTAGTGGGGTTTTTTTCAATACTACAGCCTAATAAGAGCCTTTGGGAAAAACATAATAATGCATTCAATACCTGGAGAATTTTTGTAGGGCTTTAAACAGGGAAAAGCATAATGTCTCTAAATCTTGCAAGCATGGTGATGCACACAGGGGCAGGAGAAGTTAGCATCTAAATGCAGGTGCATTTTCGCTATGTTACCCTTCAGGGCTTTGGCTGTCTCCTGATATTTTAATTACTTTTGTCACTAGGGACAGAGTAGAACGGGGGTGAGAGGTGTACCAGGTCAGTGCAAAGGTTTGCTGTCTCTCCAGATCAGTTATTAAAGCAGCCCTTTGGCAGCAGCCCATTTATCCAGCTTTTGCTCTCGTTTTTAACTGGAGACCTACTGGGAACCAGGGTGAAGACCCCTACCTTGTAATGTGCAGCAAGTCATATATGCCCTTTTACTCCTGTCTGGCTGAGTGGGAGTTACAAAACAGGTCTCCATTAAGATGTTTCTAATTGAATTGGTCTGTCAAAGGAAGGCAACTTCTTTGCTGAAGCCTTTGGCCTCAGTCTCATTTGCTCTTTGCCCTCAATTCCAGCAGTCCCCTGCTTAGGCAAAGAGGCAGATGCAGGGGTCAATAGCTGCTTACACAGCCCCCTGCCCTGCTGCCCTGCAGCTCCTGGTCCTCGGTAGCTCCTAACACAGGCAGCATCCTGCAACTCACTGTTCTGGAGAGGGTCCTGCCTGGCAGAGCAGCTATGGAGGAAGAGAGGGGGTATCTTTTTCTCCACTAGTGTTAACAGGCTGGGCAAGATGATGTGACTGTCCAGCCAGGCACAACTGGAGTTGAGCCATGTGCTTTGCCCCAGCATTACTGAATTTCTTTTCACTGAGACTCTGAGGAAATTTGTCTTGAAGTGCTTTCTCTTTGTTTGTACACAGATGCCTCTTAAGCCAATGTAAATCTGGAGCCGGTGCATTAACTTCAAAGGAACAACAGGCAGTATTGAGACAGCAGGTTTGCCCAAGAGCAGAATGAAGTCCCTGGAGCTCATGTGAATTGGGAGATGAGTGAGGTTCCTACACATTTAAGAGCCGCATCACAAGGGCTGGGCCAGGTTATCTGTCCTTTCCATCCACCTCCAGAGGAAACAGGGAACAGCTTGATCCTTTAGGGCGACAACCCTCCTCAGCATGAGGCTGACCACAGAAAGCAAGAAGAAGGTAAAGCCAGCTATTATAGCAGTCCCCAAAATAGAGTCTGAGAGGAGGACATGTGATCAAAAGCTGCTGAGCCCTGCCCGTGCTGTGCCCAGAGGGCTGCAGCCAGCTGCTGTAGCCCAGAATAGAGCAGACGCACTGTGGCTGCTACAGGGCTGCTTGGGAAAGGCAGGAGAAAAGCACTTCTTGCTGCCATCACCCAGCCTTTGCACATGGAAAAGGGGGCACGCTGGGGATCCAGCGCTGTGTTTATGCGCTGGGTGGTAAGGATTACAAAGCTCCGAGAGTCCAGCAGATACTAAACCAGCCAAAGGTTCTGAAACTGGATATACAGGGTCCCCTCTGGAAGAAAGCATTAAGTTTGAAAAGTACCAGCTGCCTTGCCAGCTAGTCTGTTGTGCCTTCTGCACCAAATTGGACCACTCTGTCAAGCATCTGGAGGTTTCATGGGCTTGTGAATGTTGGTAAAACACTTTCACATCGTACCTTCAGATCCTTCACAGGCAGGAGGTATCACTAATGGGGTGTCAGTCAGCTGCCCCACTCCTGATTTGCCTCATTGGATTAGCAGCACTTCCTATACTTTTCAGTGGTTTTGGTAAATAAAAGCACTAAGGGACTCAAACATGCTCCAGATTGACTGGACTAGGACACAGCACCATGTATTTTCTTAAAGAAGTATATTGCTCCTTCCCTGGCTCTGCCCTATCTTTATCTTTAGCCTTATTTAGAGTAAGGTCACTTTATTTGTGAGGCTGCCTTTGTGTTTAGACTAATGCAATATTACTGTTTTCATGCTAATTTTGGTTCCTCTTGCTTTCTAATGCTGCAATATGGTGTGGTGCTGATCTCTGGTACTCAGTGCATGCACGATTTTTAAAATCAAATTAGAATAGATTTCCCCAGAAACCATTCCTCTCTGCCACAGGCAATGGGGACATGAACCACTCCGATTAAATAAACCTGCTGTTGGGTAACTTTTTCTAAGAAGTTCTTTCCAGCTTGAAATGTATGTGCACTTGAACTTGGTCCAGAGAAGAGAGTCTCAACCCTATGGGTCCACCTCCTTGCTCCTGCTTAACTTGTACAAGGATATCCCAGCTGGAATTTGGGTCCTTGCATAATACAGCAACAGCTGCTGCTGGCCTACACCACCTTGTCCCACAGTTTGTCACAGAGACTGTGTTCCCACCAGCCAAACCTTGCTGCACAGAGTCAAGTGTGTCCTCTCTGGTGGGTTGTTTATAGAGAGGAGTGGGAGCTGCTGGTACCTTGTCTGTGGATTCTGGAAGTAGGAGTTGATACATGATGAGACTAAGGGCTGGGCAGTGAAAGGAGTGGTTTGGGATGAAATTAATCTCTTTCTGTGATCTGGATGGGACTCTTGCTGCTGTGTCATGGTTTAAGCCCAGCCAGTAACTCAGAACCGTGCAGCTGCTGAACCCAGGACATCCCATTACTAAGCATCAGCAATAGCATGTGTTCCTTCAGAAGTATATGCTAATTGGAGCTTTTAAGTCATCAGCAGATCAGTTTTATTATAGCTAGACACAGTGGGCACCAATCTCACTGTCTGGCTCTGCAAACAGTCCCAGCCATGGTGACCCTACAGATCATGGAGTAAAACATGGCTGCAGCTAAAAGCTTTTTGATGGGTTTAGGTTTTTCTCTCATTCAAGTTTAAATTAGTTAGGGCTGAGGTGACATCATTTTATTTAATCCTAGTTATAAATCTCTACAGTTTTCTCTAGTTGAAGCCAGACTCTGATGCTGTTGCTTCTCTTGAATCAGCCTGGAGTCAGATGGGCGACACAGGGAGTAAAGAGTGACACAGCTTGATCTGGCCTGTATATTATGGATCCCTTGTGGACTGAAAGTCTCATATCATTCATCTGTGAAGTGCTGTGGTGCTATATAAACAATACATAAATATAATTTTTAATCTTCCTTTAATTTTTATTGTCTTACAGATTGGATAAAGCAGTATTTCCCTGTGTTGTAACAGCAATAATGTCACAGTCTCTCTAGGAGTTACGCAGACAACTTTATGCACCTGATTTAGCTAATTACCAAGGAGAAAGCAGGTTGCAAGCACAGTGTTTGCTTCCCACTGGCTTCTTACATGCTGTGCCTATCAAAAGAGAACAGCAAACATGTGTAGAGAAATGAAAAAAGCCTCTTTGATTGTGCGGACTTTCTAATAAGTGGCACTTTGCATTTTGTAGATCAAGGTCTAGAAATAACACTGGCAGTAATTATGCACATGTGCCATGTCACCTTGATGCACTGGTATGGAATTAAAGGGAAGAACAAATTTACATAACTAATCACTGACAAACAAGATAAAGTGATTGCTATTAGCAAGTTAACTTTTCTCTACAATTACCACCCTGTGATATCTGAGATACTCCACTTACTATCCCTGTGAAGAACAAGGAGGGCCTGCTGTGCTTCAGATATCACCACACTGCCTTTCTCATGGTAAATCATTGAATATCCTGTTAATTTACTTTTCATCCTTGGCTGTGAAACTTGGAATCATCCCATGGGAAGAAGCAGAGAGACCAAGCCTCTCTCCCTCTGGCATACACGTGGATAGAGATTACACACAAATATAAATTGCAAAATTTGGTAGATGGTCTTAAAAACTGGGCTTATTCAGAACACAACACATGGGGGACCCAAAACAAGAAATGATCACAACTTTTACACTGGTTTTGAAATTGGATTATTTAATTCTATTTAGGTTTCTAGGGGACTGTCATGGTTTAGACCATAAATCAGCCACGCAGTTTGTTCACTCACTTCCCCCTTTTTCTTCCCTCTGCTCCTGGAGGGATG
>JANRGW010017108.1:0-16056 GCA_024733675.1 Psilopsiagon aymara | reverse complement strand
CCAGCTCCGCGCCGGGGCCCGCGCTGCCATGCGGGCGCACCGCGTCCGCCGCCGTGAGTGCGCCATTTCGCGGTGCGGGGCGGCCGCCATTTCGCGGGCAGTGCGGGGCGGTGCGGCCGCCATTTCGCGTGCTGAGCGCGGCGCTGTGCCCCGTTGCAGAGGCGCGGGTGAAGGTGATGGCGCGGTTCTGCCCCGAGTGCGCCGTGGTGCTGCTGGAGCACTTGGACACGCCGGTAACGCGGTTCCTGCTGAGCCACCCGCCGCTGTCACGGCTCTTTGAGCCGCAGGTGAGGCCCCGAGGGGTCACGATGCTGCCCCAGCGCAAGCCCCTCGCACAAAAGCCCCTTATACACCGACTCCTGAGTGTTCTCCCCCTCTTCCATAGAAAAAGGAAGAATCCAGCTTCACATCTGAAGATGCAGTTCTGGCCTCGGTTGGCATCATGAAGTGTAGCCCCGAGTGCGGGCTGCTGGTGTCCGAGAGCATGGGCCTGGCTCTGGAGGAGCTGATCCAGGCGTGCTGTGGTGAGGCTGGAGCTCTGCACGCGTGAGGAAGGGAATTGAGGTGCTCAGTGAGTGCATCCCGTGATAGTGGCTGAAGGTGATGGCTTCCTCCTAAGCAGTGGGAGGCTTCAGGCCGTGCATCATCTCCATGGGGTTGTGGTTTTCCTGCCTCTCCTTTACATCAGCAGCTTGCTGATGTAAAGGCACTTCCCAGTCTGGCATCAAAGCACTTATTTTGCTCTTCTGTAGGCAGAAAAAACATCCCTTTACCCGGCGACATCGAAAGTACCCTGAGCAATTGGAGCTCGGATGGGCTGAGTTGTAGTGCCAGGGCTTGCTTCTCACTTCAGCAGCCTTTTCTCTTCACACTGGTACACTTGACGTGCTTCTCATTCAACTAAAACACATCAGGCCACAGTCTGCAGGTTTTGGGGGGCTGCTCTTAATGACACGTTGCTGTGAAGGGGGCACCTTGGGGTCACTGCCAGCATCGCTCTGTGGTACTGTATGCTTGTTTTTCCAGAGGAAGATGAAGGCGTTCCTGTGGTTCTAGTGTGTGGTCCCAAAAACACGGGGAAATCAACATTTAACAGATACCTGATTAACCTGTTACTGAATCGGTGAGTCTGCACCTTCTACATGTCAAAAAGCACTGCATGGGGCTTAGGAGACATACTGCTGCGTGGTTGTCGTGGAATATGTGAACTAATTTGACACCAGACAGTTAGGGTTCGCTGGGAAACTGGGAGCTTTAACACTGGGAAACATGCACTAAGTTATCATCTGTTGGTATCTAAAGATTCTTGGCAGGACAAGATGTCGAAGCTTATTCTCTTGCCCACTGCATGCTTAAAGGAAAGCTTATGAAGTTCCTAATCAAGCTGCTGGTCTCAGTTAGCGTGGGAGATGTGGTACACTGGTTAGGACCACCTCTGATTATAGCTGTAGCTGCTTCCCTTAAAGCTGAATGGGTTTGGAGCTATTGTAGTGTAATACTGAGCTGTAAGTGAGCCCTTCGCGTTCTTACTTCGTAAAGGGAGGGAGGCAAGTGATGGTTTGATGGTATTCAGTAACTTAATCTTGATGGTCTGGGACCGAATCAGGTCACGGATGCTAACGTGGGCTTCTTTCTCTGCAGCCTTCCCTCAGTTGAGTATATGGAATGTGACATAGGTCAGACCGAGTTTACGCCGCCTGGCTGCGTGTCACTGAGCAACGTGACAGAGCCAGTTCTTGGTAAGTGTTCTGCTGTTCTCTGCAGTTTCCAGAAAGCTGTTTCATTTCCACAAGTGCTTTCTGAGCAGGGGCCGTGCTTTAGGGGAAGTTGCTGTGTCTGGCAGAGGGTGCCTCTAGAAAACAAACCAAAGGCTGTTGAAGTTCTCTTGCTGAGGGCAGCGAAGCTCCATGTGAAAATCTCACCGAGTAACGTGGAGCTATTCTCCCTGCTTGGTTCTTCTGTTTCAAAGAGAGAAGAGCCTTGTTGAGAAGGTCGTAGAGCAGGCTGTGGCATGTCAAAGTGGATTTTCAGCCTTTCCCATTCAAGATGTCTCTTTGGGAAAACGTTTCCCAGTTGTTAGGATCCATGTGGATGTGCTTGTGGACCGCAGAGCAGATCCATGTAGATCAGGGGTGTACATACACCCCTGGAGCCAGAGAAGTCACAGGTGTTTGTGGTCTTGAGCATTTGGGTCCCAAATGTGAGCAGGATGTGGTTTAGTTTTTGGATGGTTTGTCAGCTGTCAAGAAGCTGTACAAGCAAGGCTGTTTGCATGTGAGGACAGGTTTGGTTTGGAAGGGGTTGTGTGTAGGTGCTACAGGGATAGGAGTTTCTGATTTGACTTGTGGGACCTACTAGAGGTTTGCTGCTTGCCTTTCCAGGTCCACCATTCACCCACCAACAGACCCCACGCAAGATGGTGTATTATGGGCAGACCAGTTGTGAGCAGGACACAGAAAGGTACCTCGATGTTGTGAAGTACGTGTTCAGCTCCTACAAGAAGGAAGTACCTTTAGTCATCAACACCATGGGCTGGGTGAAAGGTAAGCAGGATAAATGCGTTCTTAAGAAGTGGTGCAGAGGAAGGTGATGGTCACAGTGGTACGTTAGCACGCTTTCTGCAGCGTGTGGAGCCAGAAAGTACAGCTTCCCCCTTGGAGCTAGTACTGGTCTTCATAGCAGTGTTGTGACCTGTTCATGTGGCAGCAGCAATCGTGTTTTCTCTGCTCCCTAAAGGTGAGGGGCTGCTGCTTCTGATTGATACCATCCGGCTGTTGTCGCCCAGTCACATTGTGCAGATGGATGTGTACGACTGGAAGGCCATGGCTCCGCTCACCCCGGAGTACGTTCACCTCACTCCTGGGCTCTACACCAAGGGCAAGCAGCAGGCCAAGTGCAAGCAGCTGGGTGCGGACGGAGGGGAGAGCTGGAAGCCCTCTGAAGGGGAGGGAGATGCATCAGTTCCGGAGTACAAGCTGCTGTACGTCCATCCGGAATTCCCTCGAGCAGGGGTTGCAGGTGAAGCGTAAGTAGAAAGTTTGGTGCTGGGTGGCGGTGGGCATTGGGCTTAACAAAACCTGAAGGGCTTAGGTTGGTCCGAGCTTACTGGATTACTCACTGGGGGCTTACGTTTGGCGTTTCCACTTGGGATCGTTGACTGTTACGTCATTTCTGTTTCTATCTGGGAGGTCCCTTACCCCATGTTTCACAGACCTGCGTGATGATCGCATTATTTTGTAGTTCCTCTGGTGCTTTGAACAGCTCTGAAATGTTTCCTGTCCTGAACCTTGGGTCTTTGTTGCCAATTTCAAGTGCCTTTTTTGTCTCTGCCTTCTCTAATGAGCTGTTCAAGAAAACAAATGCATTACTCTGTGCCCAGCTGACTGACTCAAAGGTGTGTGGACATCAGGGCTGGAGAAGGAAGCCATTGCCTAACAACAAACTTTGTTTGAAAGAAAACAAGCCACCTCCTTTGCTAATTAATGTCTCTTTAAAGTTGAAACATGCCCTAAACCCTATATAGAGGTAATAAAAACACAGCTCTGTGTTTCCTTCAACAGTAGGAGCTTTAAGAACTGAACTTGTGTGAAAGAGCAGCTAG
Source organism: Psilopsiagon aymara (assembly GCA_024733675.1). Classification (NCBI taxonomy): domain Eukaryota; kingdom Metazoa; phylum Chordata; class Aves; order Psittaciformes; family Psittacidae; genus Psilopsiagon; species Psilopsiagon aymara. Next base: position 12,455 of record JANRGW010017108.1, on the reverse strand, counting down.
ATGTGCAAGGGGGATCCGGTGGGAATATGGTGTGAAGCTGCCATGCCTTGACGTGCTGTGGTGGTTTTCCAGGCGGGTGCACAGCGGCATCCTGCGGGACATGTCCATGCTGGGCTACCTGGGCCAGCTGCAGGCCCCGGACATCGGCGCCGTGCTTCCACTGCACAGCCTTGTGCCGTATCAGGTACATGGGTGGTTTGGAAGGGCTTGGGGGTGTTGCTTGGGGGTAGCTGGCAGTTCTGCTTGTGCTGTACGTGTGTTCTGTGTGCTCAGTTGTTGGTGTTTGCCACAGAGGTAACTCCTGTCGGAGTGGGCTGGGAGCTCCCAAGTGTGTGTACTTAGCACTGCCTTATCTCTGTCCTCAGTTAAATTGAGGCTGAGACACTGAGATGATGACTGGGTTTTCCTCCTCCTTTTTAACCCGCTCAGGTACCTTTCAGTGCCGTTGCCCTCAGGGTTATTCACACTGACGTTGCTCCGACCAACATCATGTATGCAGTGAACGCCAGCTGGGTTGGGCTCTGCAGGATACCAGATGAGATCAGATGCCAAAGCGATGGGCCGGTGCTGCTGACACAGACCCCAGTCTGTGATTGCCTTGGCTTTGGTGAGCCAGCATGGGGAACCCTGGGCTGTGTGCGTGCCTGTCCTGAGGCTGTGATTTAGACCCAGCCAGTAGCTCAGCAACACATGGGCGGGATGGGGAGGAGCAAGAGGATGTAAAAGCCACAGGTTGAGATAAAAACAGTAAGTAAAGTACAGTGTAATACTAATAATAGTGATGACAATAAGGAAAATGAGAGTATAAAATCAAAAGGGGAAAAGGAAAACCAGTAAACACAAGTGATGCCCAGTGCAGTTGCTCAGCACCTGCTGAGCGATGCCCAGCCCAACCCAAGCAGTGATCAGTCCTTCTGAGTGACTCCCCGAAGTTCTTGGTCAGGGTGAGTGCTACTGAACAACACCTAAGCCATCAGTGTGTTCTCAGCTAAAGCCAAAACAGCACTGCGCCAGCTACTAGGAAGAAAACAAGCTATCCTAGCCAAAACTGGGACGTGTTTTGACAGGGTGGGGTGATTGGGGCTGCCTGTGTTTTCACAAGCAACTGAACAGGAGGGATGAGGTAAGAGAATAATGCATGGGTTTTCCTCAGGAATTGTCCGCGGGGTTGACATGGAGAAGAAGCTGTACCACATTCTGACGCCGGTGCCTCCGGAGAACCTGAGGCTAGTGAATTGTCTGCTCCTTGGCAATATCGCTATTCCCAACTGCGTTCTGGTGGGCCAGGTAGGGGCTGCATGGGAAGAGGGAGGGGTGGCTGGCGGGTTTCTTGACGTGTCTGGGCATCAGCAGATGGTTATCTCTGTAGGAAACTGTCCTTAAGGCAGAGAAACAAGGGAAAGCAGAACGTTCTTCTCATGTTTCAGATACCAGAGCAGGGTTTATGTGGTGAGAGCCTATTGCTTTCCACCAGCCAGCTCTGTCAGTGTACTGGGGACAGTGCTTCCCATTCCGGTGGCAGAACATTGAGATACGAGTATCCTGTTAAGATTTGAGTTCTGAAATTGTTTCTGGGTTTGTTTTCCCTCCTCCCAGCAAGGAGTCGATGGAGAGATCCCCTATGTCACAGCCGATTACAACTACAGCATCCTAGGCTCTGGAAAGCTCAAAAAGAAGAAGCATTTTAAGAGGAAGGAGTACGCGTTTGAGTGTGACTATGCCTAGAGCCTCGTGGGCTCGGACTGTGGGATTCATTCTGCTCTGTGTGGAGCCCGGAGCAGTTGCAGAAGGGCTCTGGATGCTCCTTTTGATAATGTTTTATATTTTCCATTTGTATTTTGGTGTTTTGTAATAAATATCTATTTAGATATGGGTTTGGTTTGCATTTCTTCTGCAGCCTGTGCTGGCTGAGAGGGGGTAGTGACTGTCAGAAGCGCTGCAGGTCTCTGGCCTCAGCCCATCCTCAGCCAACTCTGGTGTCAGGAGCAGTCCATGGAGCCATGGGTGTCACCCCAGGCTGTGTGTGGGTTGGGAAGAGCTTTGCTCATTCTGCCCCTGCAGCACCGCTGGTGCTTGGGAAGGAAGGAGTGAACTGGAAAACCCTCTCGGGTGAAGCCGCTGGAGGGAGTCAGCCGCTTGCTGCCCCGCTGCTTCCATGGCTCTGCTTTATCCTGCCTCACCAGCAGCTCTGGCTGCCAGCCCTGCTGCTGCAGTTTCAGCTCAGGACCCCAAGCACAGGGCTGGGGAGAGCGCGGGGACCAGACCTGTGCCTATGGGAAGAGGCTGAAACGAGGTAGGAGCAGAAGGAACTGATTCCCCCTGGGGTGCTTGGCCTTGCCTGACTCTTGACCTGGTCTGTGCCCCACTGAAACGCAAGAGGAGCTTCATTCGTTTTACTCCTTTCCCGTGCTCTGTTGGGCAGTGATGTGCTTCTGAGTGACCTGAGGCCGGTGGCAGCCTCCCCTGGGGAGGAAGAAGGGAGGCACTGTGCTTGTGCCGAATATTTGCTGCTATGGGGGTGAGTGAGCTGCAAAAAATGCCTTCATGCGGTTTTTGAGGACGTCTCCTGGCACTCCTGGGACCTGTAAATGGAGAAATGAATGGGGTGACCAGCGGGGAGAAGACAAGGCTGCGCTGGGGTCTACGCCGTTGCTGCCTTTCAAAGAGTTAAAGCTTTAACTTAATCTAGGCCTAATTATTCCCATCTGGCTGGGTCTGGTGGGGAAGGAAGGACTTGGCTGGCAACCTGACCAGTGCCTAAAACAAATACAGGGGCCGCTGTGCAGGAAGATCCCTGGCGAAGCGGGAGTTGGAATCGCGGGTGGAAAAGGCACCAGGAGAGGTGAGGTGAGCGAAAGGCAACGGTGAAATGCTCGGTGCCAAAACCCTCCAGAGCTGAGCATCCCTCAGCACCCTCCTGTGAGGGTGATGGAGCCTGCACTGCCTGGACTGGGGGACCCCCTTGGAGTTGGGGGGCAATTGAGGAACCCCCGTGTGCTTGTGCCAAGCCTCCAGTGTTCGGTTCTGGACCTTTCCAGGGAAGGAAACACACTGGTGGCTCCCAAATACAGCCTCAGGCATAGGGCACCACGCTGGCCCTCGCCATGGCTCTGCCCTAAGGGGGAGGGGGCCAACAGGATGGGATGTCCGGGGGCTTTGGAGCTGCAGCATCCCACTTCATGTCTGGCTACCTTACCTATGGAAGGGCACTTAGAGCATCCAAGAAGCCGCTGCCAGTGCTGATGACTTGGGGCAGGGATGGTCTCAGCCTGGCCGATGGTTTTCCGTGGTTTAGGGAGTTTCACTTGGGGCAGGACAAAGGTTGGTCCTTTATGGGGGTTTTGAGCCCATTCTGATGCTTTCAGGTTTGCGTGGCTTTAGCAGAGGGGACCCTCTCCATGCCTACATCTGTGGGGGTACATCCAGGCCTCAGGGTGGCACATTCCTGTCCCCCCTGAGACGGCGGAGCCGCTGCACAGCCCCCTCTTGGTGCATATTCTTCTCCTCACAAGCACGTCTTGTCCCCCCGCCCAATGTCTTTCATAGACGGCGGAAAGTGAAATTTGTGCAATGTCTGTAGGAGGCTGAAGAAAGGCCCTTTGTGTGCCCCCCGCGCGGGCGCTGGGCAGCCTCCAGCAGCACCCTCCGCCGCCCCGCGCCTCCCGGCCGCCGGCCTCAATGCAACGCTTGTCCGGACACCGGGATCCGCTCTTAAAGCCGGAGCCGGGCTCCCCCGGTTAGTGCCACCGGTGGCCCCGGCGGGGCAGGTGGGGGTTCCCCCCCCGGCTGCCATCCCGGGATGTTTCTGTACTGGAAGAAGCGGGGTGCCTACGAGCTGGAGGCTTTGCCCCCCGGGCTGGCGGGGCTGGAGTATGGGGCAGTGGAGCGCTTCTCCTGGAGCTCCAGCCTGGACATCAGCGAGGAGCTTGGGGGTAGGTGTCTGGGGACCATGGGGGGTGCGGGCAGCAGTGCTTGGCCTAAATCCTTCTGACATCAAGTGTGAGGGGCTGGGAGAAGTTGTAGCTGGAGCAGGAGTGCGGTGGGGTTCCCGTAGGGAGTGCTGTGAGGATGATGCCGTGGGGTTGCTGCAGGGAATGCTGTGAGGATGCTGCAGGTGCAGCAGGGGGTGCTCAGCACACCCCCTTACCACTGGCCTTGATCCCTCCCAACCCAGACTGGCACCTGAAACAGGGAGTTGGTGCAAGGATGGTTCAGTTCCAAACTCATTGGCCATCACCAGGAGGGCGCGATAACAGAGCTGGCAGGAGGAGGAGTAGGAGGAGGTGGCTGTCTCATAGAGGAGGTGATGGGGGGAGGATTCCTCCTCCAGCCCAAGTGCCTGGAGGGGACCCAGATCCCCTCCTGCTCCAAGCCTTTGGGGAAGAGCCCCTGGACTGTGGCCGTGCAGGCGTTTGCGGCGTGGGGCTGTCCCCGGGCACTGCCTCCTGCTCTGCCCGGCCTCGGTTTTCTGGTGAGTTGGAAAAACTTCCCCTTGGGTGCACGAAGGAATTTGTTTTATCCCGTTATTATTCCCGATAGGTCAAGTGAAACGGCGGCGGGGGCCGGCCCAGCCCGGCGGCGCTGCGGGGCGGCCGCGGCGACAGAGCCCTCATTGTGCTCCTGCGGCGGGGGCAGCCCCAGCGCTCCCCCTGCCCGATGCTCCCGCGCCCTCATCCCGCAGTGCCTGTGCTGCACCGCATCCTGGCGGGGAGCTGGGGCTGCACCGGTCCGGGCTGTCCGGATTGTCCCGATCGCCAACCCCGCTCCGGGCAGGAGCAGCACTGCCCCAAAGGGTGGTTTTCCCGCAGGCTGAGTCCAGCCCCAGCCTTGGCCGCGGTCCCGCTTGTGCCGGCGTGGATGCTGTTTTTGTTGGCAGAAGGGATGCAGGAGAGGGGAGCAGCGCGGTGGGGGAAGCCCCTGTGCTGGCCATGCAGCCCGGCCTCTGTATTGGCTCCCACCGGAGCATCGCGGGGCTGTTCTTGCTCTTCCCTTGCTGCCAGCACCGTGGAGTCTGTTATTTTTAAACGATTAAGTGCGACACATAGCAAAAGCCTTCAAAATAGGATTTGTCCCTAAGGCCGATTTGACTGTCAAAGCTTAAAGTGGCTCCTAAGCCCCCTTGGGGGCTGGCAAGTGGCAGATTGAGTGTTACTGCTGCAGCCCCGTCTGTGCCAGACCTAGGGGAGCTGGGGCAGGTCTGAGTCCTGATCCTGTGACTTGGGGGGCCAGGCAGGGGGTGCCAGGTCCTGATGCCACGGGATGCACGGCGTGTGGGTGCAGCTCTGGCTCTTGGGCAGGGGTTTCATCCCTTTCAGCCTTGTTTAAGCCCGTGCGCTTTGCTTTACGTGGGCAGGGCCGGGAGTGGGGCTGGGGGTGCCCACCTCAGCACTGACCCCTGCTCTCTCCCACAGCCGAGCCGTGCCCACCGGAGGAACCGGCGCTGCGCTGCCAGAACCCCGACTGCCCCGGCGAGAGGAGGGCGGCCAAGGTGGGTGCTGTGGGCTGGTGGGTAGCACGGAGCAGTGACGAATGGTGTTGGTCTTATGGATGCAAAGGGGCAGAGAGTGGCTGTGCTCAACCCAAAGCCCCCCCTGGCATGGCCAGTGTGCCCCCCGGCCTGTTTCCTGTGGCTGGTGTGGTTGGGGCTAATCCGCTCCGGCCCTTCTGTTCCACAACTCACTAACGTGATGCCAGATTGGATTTAGGGTTCCTTCTCTCCCCCCTGCGCTGGCTGGATGCAGGGCCAGGGTGGACCCGCATGCCGGCTCCCACTGCGTCCCAGTGTTCCTGTGCTGCGGGCGGTGTCTTTCTGGCACAGCAGCAGCCCAGCTGTGCTGGGAGGTGTGCCACGCTTTGTTTGCATGGCTGGGGTGGCAGAGCCGGTGCTGGTGGGGCACACGTGGCACTGGGCTGGGGCTGCCTTGGGGCGCACCAGGACCACCCCAAGACTGTTGTCAGAGACCCCCTGAATGGTGACCAGCAGATAGCGTGGAGCAAGGGGTCCTGGCTGGGGTGGGGGCCTGTCCTGCACCGCATCCCCTTCACTATGAGGCAGCTGCTGAAGGTCCTGAGAGTGCCCAGCAAGCAACTGGTCACTGCCTGGAGCCCATGGCCGTGCTCTCCATTTTGCAGGTGCCACAACGGCCACGACGGTGACGGGCGGGGGCACATGGGGGGAGAGGAGTATTGCTGGGGCCAGGAGTACGGGGCACCTTGGGCATGGCTGATGGGGGGGAGCTGCCCTGCGGCCCGTGGCAGGATGGTGCTGGGCGCTGTCGGCGCTGGGTGCACTGGGGGGGTGCTGGCCCCTCGGGGCGCGCGTCAGCTCTGACCTCAGCAGCCCCCGAGGAAGGGGGGCAGGAAGCGGGGGTGGCTGCAGCCCCCGGCGCTTCCTCCCCGCAGCAGCGCGGCACTGCGGGCCGGGCCGGGCCGGGCTCCTCCCCGCCAGCGATGGGGGTCCCGCAGTGACCCCGCAGCACACGGGCGGGGCTGGCAGAGGCCGCTGGCACCGCAGGGGCTGGAGCGCGGCTCTGGAGCCCGCAGTGGGGCGGGCGCTGCCCGGGGGTCACGGGCCCTGCACGGCGCTGGGGGCCCTGCCGGGGGGGTTAAAAATAACCCTCTGTGAATGCCCGGCGGGGCCGGGGCCGCGGCCGTGGCCGGCACACAATGGGAGGAAACGCGCCGGGCTCGAGCATTGTTCTGCTGCAGACACCCGCTTCCTCCGTCCTGCCGCGGGGACGCGGCTCCCGTCAGCGCCGAGGGGCGGCTGCGGGCACCGGGAGGTGCGGGCGGCGCGGGCGCAGGTGGCTGTGCCCTGACTGTCACCTTGGGCATGAGCCACTTTCCCCAGCGCCCCGCTCGATGCGGCGCAGCGGGGAGGGGGCTCCATGGTGCAGAGCCTCTCGTATGGTACTCGTGGTGCTTCCCCTCTGCCCGCCCTGGCCTCGGTGTTGCCCGTGAGCCAGCGCCAGTTGGGGATGGGGAGGGGGTCCCCGCTGCTCGTGGTGCTGCCGATGAGCCGTGCGTGTGCCCGCAGGTGTGTCACCATGCGGAGTGCCGGCGCCTGAGCTGCAGCGGCCCCCTCAGCCTGTGTGAGCTCTGTGACAGCCGCCTGCATGGCGCCATGCACTGCGATGGACACATCCGCTTTGACCTGCCCCCGCCAGGTGAGCCGGGTACCGGCTCCGCATCCCAGCGGGATGCGCTTGGGGCCGGCGCGGTGCAGGGATCCGAGTGGGAAGCAGCCGGGGCCAGAGCAGGGCAGGGGGGCTGGCGCAGCCCATCCAAATGCCCGTCCACAGGCTCCATCCTGGCCCGCAACATGTCAACGCGCTCATGCCCACCACGCACCAGCCCTGCCTCTGATGTGGAGGAGGAGGAGGAGGGATCTGCTGATAGCAGAGGGTGAGCCCCCTGTCCTGCGTGTCCCCTCCATGTCCCCAGCCCACGCTGTCCCTGTCACCCTGTCTGCCATGTGCCCACAGGGAGCGGAGGAGCTCGGCCCTGAAGCTGCCCAAGAAGAAGGCTCGGCGCCGGCACACGGATGTAAGGCGCAGGCCCCTATCCTTGGGGTGCTCAGCGGGCAGGGGGGCCATATGGGTGAGTGATGCCGCCTCCCCTAGGACCCCAGCAAGGAGTGCTTCACCCTCAAGTTTGACCTCAGCACCAACGTCGAGGCAGAGATCGTGCCGGCTGCAAAGAAGAAATCGCTGGGGTGAGTGTGTTGGGGATGGGGATGCCGGGACCGATGCGGGGATTGACGGACACGGGGCTCATGTCCCTGCAGGGAGGTGCTGCTGCCGGTCTTCGAGAGGAGGGCGATCGAGCCGGGCAGGGTGGACGTGTACCTGGAGCAGTCGCACACGCCGCTCTCTCTCCAGTTTGAGGCGTACCGCTTCGGGGGACACTACCTGCACGTGAGAGGTGCGCCGGGGCCTGGCCGGGGGGCTGTGCTGTGCCGCAGGGTTCTGACCACCTCCTGCTCCCGCAGCCAAGCCCGGGGATGAGCTGAAGGTGGAGCAGGCAGTGCAGGAAGCCAGGTTGGCCGCTCTGCCCACTGTACACCTGGAGAGCGCTGACAGCCTGGTGAGTGCTGGTGACATCCACGGATGGGAGGGCTTGGGGAGCGGGTGGCAGAGCGTGCGACCCACATATAGCCATCCTTGCTGGGAAGGTAGGATACATAGGGCAGTGGTATGGTGTCTGCTGTAGAGCCTTGCGTGGTGTCACTGAAGCCCTCCCTGGAGCCCGGGCTGTGCCATGGTGTCTGTGCATGGGCAGTGCTTTGTGCTAGGTGTGGCAGCTCAGCCGGCAGCACCAGCCCTGCGGCTGTGCCATGTAGAGGTTGGCACCAGAGCAAACAGGAGCCCCTTGGCAATGGCAGCCACTCTGTGCTGCCCTGGTTCCATGGCTTGCCCTGGCTGCTGGTCCTGCTCTCATCACAGCAGCTGCTGAGCGCAGCTCGGTCCTGCCCCGTGGACCCTGGCCCCAGATAAGGCGTGGGGCTGGGCTGGCCACCACTCCCTGTGGGAACAAGCTGCAGTGGGGACATGGTGCTCAGCCCCACGCCAGCAGCCCCATAGCGTGCACGCTGGCTGTGTGGCCCGGGCTGGTGGCTTCCCGTGTCCAGCAGTACAATGCCAGGCTGTGGGACCAGCATGGCTCCAGTGGGGCAAGGGGGCCAGTGGGCAACCAGCCATGGGTGCAGGGCTCTCAGCGTTCCTGGGGGCATCCTCGAGCTGAGCCACACCGGGGCCATGGGGCTGGCAGCAGCTGGGGCTTCTGGGGACACAGCAGCACGGTGAGTGACAGGGATGGGGCCCATGGTGGACGTGGCAGGGCGTGGGGCTGTGCCGGCGGCAGTGGCAGCAGCATGGCCATGACCTTGGCTTGGCGACAGGCAGGGAGCCCCACTTTGCTGCCCTTTGTGTCGGGATGATGGCAACGGCTGCATCCCATGGACAGAGGAGGAGAGCGGTGCAGCGGTGCCCGGGGCAGGAGCCGCTTGGCCGTGACCCAGCTCCCGCGGGCAGCCGGGGGGCTTTGATGTCCGCCGGTGAATTGTTTGGCTCCGGTTAGCTTATCTGCCGAGGAGGGAAATTAGTTTTTCGGCTCTGGCCCCACCTCCTTTTGTTTCGGAGGAGCCTGCCCGGGTCCGGCTCCACCGTCCAAGCTGGGAGCTCGGCTGGGCGGCTCGGTGGGGCTCCTACGTCCCGTGGGATGCCCTGAGCCCCTGCGCCGCTTGCCCGTGACCCGCTGGGCTCCGCCGGGCAGCACCCGGGGCCCTGTGCCCCCGGGATGCAGGTAGGCAGGTCAGTGCGGGCAGGGGACCGTGGCCGGGGGTGCCCTCTGGGTGCCTGCCCGCCCCATGGGTGCTCACGGTCAGCCCTGCTTGAGGCATCGCGCTGTGCACGGTGCCGGGTGCTGACCACGGGGACACCGGCTGTGTCCCCACTGCAGGCTCCGGGGCGGCGGAGGAAGAACATGACGGAGTTCCTGGGGGACAGCAGCATCCCCAGCCCCGAGCCGTCCCCGCACGCCGGTGGCTCCCTGCCCGCCAATGGCACCGATACCTGGAAGAACCGCGCCGCCAGCCGCTTCAGCGGCTTCTTCGGCTCCGGGGCCAGCGCCGGGTCCTTCGGGCGGGTATGTGGGACGTGGGCATGGGGAGGGAGCGCTGGGATGGGTCCCCCCAGGGGGGGTGGAGCTCCACGGGCAGGGTGAGGGGCCCGTGGCATGCAGGCACTGGTTGCTCTTGGCCAGGAGAGTGAGAAGCTGGAGCAGTTAGCGAGCCGGCTGCACGCCTATGGCACCTTCGGGCTGCCCAAGCTGCCACCACAGCTCCGCTTCGACCGCGACTCCTGGGAGGAGGATGGGGATGAGGCAGGGCTGGTGATGGAGGACAGTTGGCAGCAGATCATCCATGGCACAGAGGTAGGGCCAGGGGGCACTGGGGGCCACGGCGGTGCTGCCCCACCACCGACATGGCACTGACGCTCAGCCCTGCAGGCCCTGTCACGCCGGCAGTGCCACCAGCAGGAAGCCATCTGGGAGCTGCTGCACACCGAGGCCACCTACATCCGCAAGCTCAAGGTCATCACCGACGTGAGTGATGGTGACGGTTGTGCTGCAGTGGGGGCCGGGTCTGTGGCTGCACCCCACGGGTTCCCTCTCTGTCCCTGCAGCTCTTCCTTTGCTGCCTGCTGAACCTGCAGGAGTCGGGGCTGCTCTGTGAGGTGGGTGATGGGGCTGCAGAGATGGGGACCCCCAGGTGGGGGCTGGGACTGCGGTTGGCCTCGGCAGGGTGAGGTGCCATCCCCACGCAGCCATGGCCTCACTGCAGGTGGACGCTGAGCGCCTCTTCAGCAACATCGGGGAGATCATCCGGCTGCACCGGGAGCTGTGGCGCGGTGTCATGGCCCCGGTGCTGGCCAAGGCGCGCAGGACCGGGGCGCTGCTTGACCCTGTTGACTTCCTCGATGGCTTCAAGACAGTGAGTGGGGACGCCGTGCCGCGGTGGGGCTGTGCCATGCTGTGCCCTGCGGTGACCCTGTTGTGCCCCCCCCCCCAGTTCGGGTCCCTCTTCAAGCCCTATGTGCGGTACTGCATGGAGGAGGAAGGCTGCATGGAGTACATGCGGACGCTGCTGCGGGATAGCGAGCTCTTCCGCGCCTACGTGACGGTAAGGGGAGCGGGCAGGGGCTGGTGGGGGGCACGGATGTGGGTCTGACTCCTGCGTGCCACAGTGGGCTGAGAAGCACGAGCAGTGCAGCCGCCTGAAGCTCAGCGACATGCTGGTGAAGCCCCACCAGCGCCTCACCAAGTACCCACTGCTCCTCAAGTCCGTGCTGAAGAAGACAGATGACCCACGTGCCCGCGATGCCATCACCGCCATGGTGAGGGGATGTGGACACGGGGTGGTGTGGGGTGTGCTGGGGGGTGTCCCCCCCTTGAACCTACCACCACCCTGGGCACAGATTGTCTCCGTGGAGCGCTTCATCAACGACGTCAACTCTCGGATGCGCCAGCGGCAGGAGCAGCAGCGCCTGGCAGCCATCCTCAGCCGCATTGATGCCTATGAGGTGGTGGAGGGCAGCACGGATGAGGTGGACAAGGTAGGTTATCCGTAACATGTCACCTGGTATCTTGTAACCCCTTGCGACCTAACACCACCCTGTGTCATACCATGCTGTGCCATGCCATGCTGTGCCATGCCACCCCTGACACCGGGGATCCCTGGCAGCTGCTGAAGGAGTTCCTGCGGCTGGACCTGACGGCCCCCATCCCCGGCACGTCCCCCGAGGACACGCGGCAGCTCCTCCTGGAGGGCAGCCTGCGAATGCGGGAAGGTAAAGACAGCAAGGTGAGGACAAGGGGGACGGGGAGCCCCGGCCCCTGCCCGCTCCTGCCCTCCAGCACCCACAGCCCCATTCGCACCTCCCCAGATGGACGTCTACTGCTTCCTCTTCACCGACCTCTTCCTCATCACCAAGCCCCTCAAGAAGGCTGAGCGCACCAAGGTGGTCCGGCAGCCCTTACTGGTGGATAAGATCGTGTGCCGCGAGCTCAGGGACCCGGGTGAGCAGCACTGGGGGTGATGGGGGCAGCAGGGGGGGTCCCTGGACACTGCTGATGTCCCTTGCCCACAGGTTCCTTCCTCCTCATCTACCTGAACGAGCTGGGGAGCGCCGTGGCTGCCTACACCTTCCAGGCCAGCGGGCAGTCGCTGTGCCGCGGCTGGGTCGAGGCGGTGCGCAACGCCCAGGTGAGGGGCACAGAGGGTGGGCAGGGGCCCTGTGGCCACCCCGAGCCTCTCTTGATGCCTCCTTGTCTGCAGAACCTTCTGCAGCGGCTGCGGCAGCGCCGGCGCCTGGAGGAGCAGGAGGAGGACGATGGTGAGAGCGACGCCTCGGCTGCCAGCTCCCCCACCATCCTGCGCCGCGGCAGCGCCAGCCCCGACTCGCAGCGCTGGTAGGAGCCAAGAGGAGGACCCCGCAACCCCCAGCCCAGCACAGCCCCCTCCTCACCATCCTCTTCCTTACAGCCCATCCGATGGCTCCACCGAGACCCTCGCCATGGTGGCCACGGACGGCGGTGATGAGCTCTCCTCCCCGGACTGGGATACGGGGCCCTTCAGCTCAGCCTCGGATGGCTCCTCCATTGGCACCAGCACTTCCGTCAGCGCCGGGACCCCCACCTCCTCCGAGATCCCCCCTCGGGAGCTGCCTGCGGGTGCCCTGCCTGTCCCCCTGCCCCATGGCATGGCCTCCCCTGCCAGCGGCTGCCGCTCGTCCTCCATTGACAGCGCCTATGGCACACTCTCACCCTCCTCCCTGCGGGACTTTGGCCAGCAGCCCGAGGAGGGGCACGAGCCCCATGCTGCCCCCCCCGCCCCACGGCCCCCCTCACCCCGGCTGCGCCGCCAGACCCCCGTGCAGCTTCTGCCCTGCCCCGCC
>JANRGW010017103.1:0-24353 GCA_024733675.1 Psilopsiagon aymara | reverse complement strand
CCTATCTTCATACGGGAGGTGCTCCAGTCCCATGATCATCCTCGTGGTCCTCCTCTGGACTTGTTCCAACAGTTCCACATCCTGTTTATGTTGAGGACACCAGAACTGCACACAATACTCCAAGTGGGGTCTCATGAGAGCAGAGTAGAGGGGCAGGATCACCTCCCTTTACCTGCTGGTCACACTCCTTTTGACGCAGCCCAGGATACAGTTGGCTTTCTGAGCTGCGAGCACACACTGCCGACTCATGTTCATTTTCTCATCGACCAACACCCCCAAGTCCTTCTCCACAGGGCTGCTCTGAATCTCTTCTCTGCCAAACCTGTACCTGTGACTGGGATTGCTCCGACTCAGGTGTAGGACTTTGCACTTGCCATTTTTAAACTTTATCAGGCTGGCATCAGCCAACCTTACAAGCATCTTTTGCTTATGTTGAGTAGTCTGAAACAATGTTTTGTTTATTTGTCTACTTCAGATGAGAACCAATCCCAAGGTCCTCAGCTCACTGCTAACTAATCCCTCTCCCATGAGAAGAAAATTATTTCTTTCCTTAACAGCCTTCAAAAAATGTGAGATTCTTTCTGGCTGCAAGGTAATTACAGAGCTGCTGCTCACCTAAATCCTCTTACTATTTGCAAGGAACATTTTTAGTATGCACTACAGCCTTGTCTTCCTTTAAACGTTTCTGTAATTAAAAACAATGCTGCCAAAAAGATGTTCCAAGTTGAATAAAAATATAGTTATTTGCATGAGTAAACTGGCTAATTACTTGGTCAATCTAATACTAATATTTTTCCTATAAGTTATGTTTAAGCATAGAGAAATTAACCATCAACTCAGGCATGAGGAGAAAAAAACCCACAAAAACCTAGTGTTAAAGCACAGCCATTAATTTAAATTTGCTACACAACTTTACACTTGCCTTTTTTCAGAGAAAAAAAGAGATTGTAAACACATCCCTGCACATGCATAGACAGCTATTCCCAGATTGCAACTCAGCTGCTCAATACAACTCAGAACATGCTCAAGTGCAGATACACTCTTTGGAGGAAAAAAAAAATAAAAAAAGAAATAAAAAAAAATAAATAAACAGATTCAGACTGTGCCATTAAGCCACTCACCAGCCCCAACAAGACCTCCTGGTGCTATAATGCTCTGTATCCCTCATATCCGCTCATTTCTACAGGCAAACAACTCTGCAGGTTGATGTTATCAGAACAGTCATACAGCTTCACCTCTTTCTATTATATTTACTTTTCATTAATTATTCAGCTACATTTTGATTTAGAGAAATCCAGACTGGGACGGGGTAGCAGAGAAAGAAGTCAGAGGTTTCTGTTAAACAAGGCTGTTAAGGTGTTACTTGGAACAGTAACAGCGCCCTTCCCCTCACATGGAAAGATACTTGCTTTTTTTACACACCCTAGGTTAAGTCCAAAACATAAAAGAAATGTGAAAACATTAGCCCTACTTATGCAAGCCAGAAGTTACACCAACTCCTTGACATTCGGTTATATTTTCATGCATAATTTTAAATGAGTCATTTCACCCTACCACCTGGTTTCCAGACTCTTCATCCCCCACTTCGTTTGCTTAAGGAGCTCTTCTTGTTCATCTGAATGTTTTTGGGTACTAATTGGCAATGAATTTCCCTTCCACTGCTTTTCATTCTGTGTTTTCATGGTGGTCCTTCGTCTAAGTCCATTCAAAGATAGTTCTGCTTGCCAGGTACTGAATGCCCTTGAGCTGTGTTACATCATCCACAACTGCAAATAGTTTGCAGTGATCTCTCTCTTGGCCCAGCTTTAATAAGAATGCTGTAGAAGGGGCTGGTGATCCTGTTTTGGATTTTAGTGTTTGGGTTACTCATGTTTCTATAAAACTGCACATGGGTCACAAAACGACCACAATTTGATTTATAACCTTTATAAGGGAAGTTCTTCTTCACTGAGATATGAGTCCTGCTATGCCTGAAATCAGCTGCAAAGCACCTGATCAAGGCCTCAAGCCCTCCCAATGGTAAATTTTATTTCACAAAAGGTTTGTTGCTGTAGTTAATATCAATTATGCAATAAGGTGTGCAGCCACATACCTTCACCTTTCTACACTAGTGCTCAAAAAATAAAGCAAAGAAAGCTTTTTTTCCTCCAAAAGTCTAGAGTTAACTGCTGCCAACAGCGGCACTCAACACGTCAGAGCAACATGGGGAAAAAGGAGAGCACAATAGTACACAAGGAGTCAAGTTTTGTCAGAGGCAAACTGGAGGGGGGGCATTGACAACAAACAAGCAAAAAAACCCCACAAAACTAAAACCACATTGAGTGACCATGGCGGAATTTCAGCTAAAATTTGCATGAGGCAGTCAGGCATTAAGAAGCTCAGGTAAGTCATTACACACCAAGCCAAAAGAATAAGGCCCAACTAACATCAACAAAGCTGCAGAAATGAAATTAAGAGAAAATTTAAACAAATATCTCAAGCTTTAAAAAAATAAAAATGGCTCCGGGAAACAATCTCTGATAATAGCAATGCTATTGTTACTCATTTGTGCCTTTTAGCTGCTAGATGATGCAGTGAAAATTCCTAAACAGAATGAGCCCACCATGCTCTTTGAACAGAAAAAAATTATGCTAGTAATGGCTTTGAAAAACTCGTATCAGCTATTTGGTCATAGGATGAACAGAGTATAATTTTCAGATAGTCTGCAGTTCAACAATAAGCTTAACCTTGCTAAAATTTCTGAGAAGACTGTACTGTGAAATAATGAGAAGAGAAGAAATAGGGAAGAGAGATGACAATTTGAGCAGTACCTTTCCAGAAGACAGTAAAAGGTTTAAACCTGTGACCATTTCAGTATTGCTTGTTCCTTATAAGGTAGCACATCACAAAAGTCTAGTGCTCTACCTGTGAGATCTCTGGGCAGACACTTTCTGCCAGAACTTTATATATTCCATCTTACAAAATCACATACGGTTTGCTAATGCTACGTATCAAAAGAAAAACAAATACAGAAACCTGGTTTCCCTTAGATTGTTATCTGTATTAAATAATGGCCAAATGCTCTGCTGGCTTAATTCTATTAAGTTCAATAGAGTCATGCCAGGAAAGAATTTGGCCCTAAGCATTTAATGAGCCTGTTACTTGAAAGATTAGGGGCCAGATCCTCCTGTGGTATAAGCTGGTATAATTCCATTGGCTTCCACGGAACTATGCCAACTTACAATAGCTGAGGATCTAGATTTACAAGTAAGTAAAGTTACTTTTCCCCTGACAAGTATACATGGCTCATGTCTTCATATGTGTTCAACTTGTTAAATATTCATGCAAAGATCAAGCCTGGCCTACAAGACTTCCTCCCAAAAAAAACCCAAGTGGTACTGTTTCAATTTTTAACTTTAAGTTCAACAACATAGGATTCTCTTTCTCCTCTCCTAAGCTTTCACGTAAGGATTCTGCCCAATTCATACTCTTAAGTCATATTTAGTTTGGCTCTGACTATCACAAAGTCACATCAATGCAAAAATTATTTCATGTTAGATTCTCAAATTGGTAAAAGGCATAAGCCAGTTTTACAGTTAACATCTATAAATCTTTGTCCTCTTAAAGAGAATATCATCCTGCCTCACAACAATGCTAGAAAGCAAAACTAATAATGTACAAAGCTCATTCTTATTCTCTGATGAAGGGTTATTATTCTGCATGCAATGACATTCAAAACTAATCTGCTTCTACAGATCAACTTATGTATGTTTATCAATTTTTGCTCATGGTTATGAACATATAAATCATTAGTGTAAAAGCTAATTCCAATCAAAGTTTTTAAATAAACAATTGCAGTGTCCTTCATACTTTCTTCTATCTGAGCTGTCTGATTTAATATAAGTATGACATTTCTGAAGGTGCTGGAAAGCAAAGAGCCAGACTATCAGCTGATGTAGACCATCTTGGCTCCATTAAAGTTGATTTAGAGCTCAATATTTTCCCCCTTAAAAAGAACTAAAATCATTCTATGACTAAAGCTCATCAAAGATTTTAGAAAACATCATGTTAGCAAAATCCTTGAGCATTATAATGGGATTGAAGTTATGACTAATTCTTCTGCCAGATTTCTGCTTTGGGGTGAGTTCTAGACAAAAAACAAGTGGGGTAGTTTCAAGAGTAGAACAGAAACAGAACAGAACTACATTCAAATTATTTAGGAAGACTTCAGACAATTCCCAGTAACTGTGAGGGAACACACTGACTTAACACATAACCAGACTTAAAGGATTTACCATCCGGACAGTCCATAAAGTTCTAGGCACAATATATCATATTGCTTGATTGAGAATATCTCATATAATCATTTTAATCACTCCAGAACATGCTGATGGAAACTTTGGATAGGAATTGTCATATGGTCTTCACTTAATTGAAGATTTTTCTGAAGTGTATGAAGGAAGTATGCAAACAGTGCATTTATGTAATAGGAATGGTTAGCAATATAGCATTAGGGCACTCTAGGGCATGTTTTATTGGCTCATTAAATCTTGCCTCAGGTGTGTTCTACAACTCCAGGCAAGTATTAATGGACCAATAAAAAAGACCCTAGAGTGTTTTAATGCCACAATACTATGGCTGTCTACATTTAAATCAATTTTAAAAATAGCTTTTAAAAATAATTTTCCTTGGTATTTAATATATACTTTCACTATTTAAAAGTTTGTTGCAGAAAGATGAAATGGCTAGAAAACAAAGACAGAAAAGTTTATTGTCTAATAAAAATAAAAGTACTCTTTGCACAGTAAAAATGTTAACCTCTTCTACCTCAAATGCCTCCCTTGTTTTTCAGACTTTCACTTTCTCTTTTTTCTAAATCATTCTCATAAAATAACTATGAAAGACAGCTATGTAGACCTACTTTTTTTCTCTTATTTGAATCCATGAGAATCAAGTTATTCTTTAAAGCATCTTGATTTCAACAAACCTAAAACTTGGACTTACTTCCTTAGACACCTGCTAAGTGAAACAAGAATCTTGTCAGTTTTACTACAGATGGACAAGCTGATGCTGCATGGTAAAAGCTGCAAGACCAGTTTCAGCCAGCAGTGAGCACAGAATAGGAAAGCACAGACTTTGGAGAGAGGCTGTTATGGAGTGGAATAAAAGGAGAAGAAATAGCTAGCTTAAACTACGAAATATCCAGTTCCACAACTTCTGCAAGAGTGAGCATCTCTCCTACTCCTTCCCCAGCAAAAAAACAATTGAAACTGAGAAACTTCCATCAGGTGCACTGGGTCTTTTGCCAACACATTGGTGTCAGTCAGTACCTGCACTGATGTTACAGGAAACAAGCTAAGAAGGACTGGCTAACCTAAGGATAATAAACTAAAAATATAAGGCATGAAGACAAGCATTATTCTTGGAATCTATATTCCTGTTTCATTAAAGTGACATCATATACAAGTGTCTTGTGACACTTCCTTCCCTTAGAAACTGTTCTGCATAAACCAATGAGACTGCAGTTTGTTGGGTTTTTTTTTAAGTAATTCTTATAACTTCCAGTGCTGCAAGTGAGGTTGCAGAGCTGATAGTAGACTGGTTACAGAAGATGGATTCAGCTGCAGCTGGAGTAAAACTTCCTAGGAAGCTGGTCACACGCTGTCTGATAAATTCTGCTGACACTGGAAGTTTGTATTCCTTTCCTTAAACTGACAATAAAGGACTGAAAGCTGTTGAAGGGGTGTGTATATGGCACACTCAGAGCATTGTCCTGTATACTGAGCTACCACATACATGCACAATGATTGCTGACAGGTAATCTGTTCCTAAAATCAGCTTGACAGCATTTAAGAAACTTAATCAGGGTTTTTACAGGTAAAAAAAATAAAACAACAAAAAAAAAAAAACCTTAAACAAATAAACTAATTACTGGCTCAGTGATCTCTTTATTGTTACACAACACCAAGTGCATATTGTTTCACTTATTGGACAAGATTTTCACCATCTTTTTGGAATCAGAATGTGTCACTCTCTCAGAGTGAATACTACCTTCCTAGAACTTTCACTGAAATGCACAGCACCATGCTTCTAATCAACATGAGCTGGTAAAAAGACTTTCCTTAAACTGCAGTGAGACTGGATCCTACAGAAAACCCTTATTTAGCCCCCAAATTAGGTACCAGCCCTGCTATGTAGGTTACTTAAGTGGATTAGCCAAGTGAATAGCTGATGATGCACTATGTCTTTTCATTCTAATGAGAATAGGTTTAGTATGTATTCTTAATGATTCTTCCTCTTCTGGTATGCAAGCTGTATTCTCAGAACACATTGAGGCATAAAGAAGAGAATACAAAATATCCCAGGATTTTCCTGTGCCAGCCACCTATCAAGCATTTTCTCCGGTCTGGCTGCAAAACAGAGTTTATCTAAGAAAAACATCCTTCTAAGTGATCGGTAAGTAGCAAGGTCAACCTGTCGAGTCTCCTCAGCCAACAAAGAAATTGATTGTGTCGCTATTGTCACTATTCTACTGTATTAAATTGTATTAAATACTGTATTGCGCATGAAGTGCTCCTGATAGAAACTCATGTGTAGCATTGCCTTTTTTCCTTTAATTCTGCTAGCTAAATCTACCAAGGGATCCCACCTAGAGCTGTATTTCTAGTGCAACCACTTGAATTCACATTAGATTTATCTCACCCTATAAAAGCACAATTCATTAAACAGACTGATAAAACTGGTCTGTTTAAACTAAGGCAATTTTATCACAGTCATTTCAATTATTTAACACAGCTTTCTTAAATCAGTACTTAAAGCTTTCCTTTGACATGTATTCTTTTAAATAAATGAGCTGTAATTTAAACAATGAGAAAATAATGGCCCAGAACAATATATATAATTAGAGATATATTTTCCAAATAGAAATGCTCAGATGCTCCGTACTTTTTAAAAGTGATACACAATGTCTCAGGCAATGAACACTTACACACTGAAGTGGCTTGCAGTCAGTACTGGCATCATCCAAAAAGCTTCTAACCTAAAGCGCAACTCCTAATCCCAAATTTTGACAAGGTTTTACCACAAGGACGCTGTTGGACAATTTAAGACTGTCTAACCAAATCTGCCCAGTTCTCAGCACAGGACAAAAATCATGGATATATCAGCCAATGACAGATTTTAATAGAGCTCTGCACTGAAATGTAGCGGATTATATGAATTTGAACTAAGGTAGCAATGAAATATTTATAAAGTGACTTTGACATTAGGCAACCAAAACTGACAAGAGCTCTTCAAACTCTTGTGTGCTTCTGGAAAACTTTTTTTCATCTAGTTAGAAAAAGTTTGTTAAGCAGAAGACCTACCCAAGGACTGCATCATTTCATTTCTTACATCATACAACTTCACTGAAATCACTGAAAGAATAAATTGTGAAATTTTAAAGACTTAGTAATTAAAGGGACCACTACATTAGTTTTGGAATGATTTGGACACACAACCCCAATATTATTCCAGGTAGTATCCCCACCCTTATGCCTTTCAAAACAAATTCTAGATCTTCACAAGACACAGGCTGTATGTCTGATTGACATAAATCCACATCAATGACAGAAAAATGAAACACAGAAACACAGATTTCAATTATAAGACTACCTGAAGTAAAGCTAGGTAAGATCCCCAAGTCAATTTTACGCATGTGTTACTAAAGAAATTCTCTGTACTGAATTCACTACCACACATACCCACAAAGAAATGTTGAGTCAAATTTGAGCGACAAGAGAAAGACATTGCATGATTTCCATCTTGAATAAGTTTACAGACTCTTCAAATGAAATAAAGAAACTTTCCCATCAGGTACTTCCTTTGAGTTAGTCATGTACAGCTAAGCAATCAGCATGTTTTAAAAGAATTCATATTTAAGCTTTTCTTGTACAAAACCAGAGCAATTCCTTCTTTGCCATGCTTAACAGCAACAGTCCTGTATTTGGGAAACACTGCAAGCCCTGATAAATAATATACAATGACACACTATATGTAAAAAGGTACCACACTAATTACTTTCACCTGACCATACTCATTCACATAGTCCCATACTTGGCTTGAAGTTGAACATCGTGCTACAACTGTGTGTAGTCTGACATCAGGCCTAATTCCAAAAGAGTGAGCCTTATTTTGTCCTTAGAACATCATGCACATAACACTCAAACTTCATAATGCATAAACATCTTGTTGCATCAAACTCAGATTTTATACCCAGGTCAGAATAGTTTCTTACTGCAAGAACAGAAGCCTACTTTCACATGAGAAAATTAGCAAAACAATCCTAATGCTTGGTCATGTCATAATATTATACCGGCACCCACTGCAACAAGTACTAAATCGTACCAATGTTTTATTACCCCAGGAGCTTGACTGAAGTTAGTGGAACTGCTCCTGCAGTAACACCTCAGCCTGAGCAAGGCTGGCAGAATCTGATCCTCACAAATATTCAATCACTGTCATTGTCATTGCCAGATATGGAAGTGAACTGCTCCTATCATTGACTGTCTTTTTAAGTTTCTGAGAAAGAAATTTGACATAAATGAATTCCAAATTTCAGACTTTTCAGGTCAATCATTCTGGACACAAATTTGCAATTCCTTTTCAAACCACAAAGTTTGTAATATTGATGAGATGCATAAATATTGCTGAGATTAAAATGAAAGAGTGTGGTTTAGCTTATACACAGTGTGTTTTAGCTTATACATAGCATACCTATACCATCAGTTGCTGACATGCAGCCTTTGAAAAATAAACAGACCTATGCAATTGCTACATGGACCTCCTGTGCAGTATAAATACATATTCTGCTAAATATAAAAACAGCATGCATGCACAAAAATATACATGAACTAAATATTAGTTATAGAGGAGCTAAGAGAAAGACAATGCCTCCTGGGTTTACTGAGCAAATGTAATTTCTATAATGAACCATTTTTTAATCCCTGATAGCTTTAGACCCAGGCAATAATGCAGAAGTTTTCATAAGAGAACTTGTGGAAATACCATGAAAGAGAGACTCGATCCCAAACAAATGGATATTAAATAGTCAGACATCAAAAGAAAGCACACAACTGTTGCTTTAGGAAGGGGAGAAAAAGGCACACCATTTTCAAATGGCCAAAAAAACCAATACAAAAACCGCCATTAGTGTTTACTGATAACAACTAGATGTGCTTCTGTTAGTATTCCAAAGCCAGCCCCGCCACAGTAATGTTTATTATTACTCTTTATAGCTGTAGGCTGCTAGAGGCTCACTGTGTCTATCCCTTTCTCATCATTTAAAAAAGATTAATCTTTAGACAATGATCTGCTGATACCATTAATCTTAGTCTTAAATTTCTTCGTTGTTCTTGCCCAGTAATGAAGAGTACCACAAAATATGTCTTGCCTTCAAAAACAAACAGGACCTGATTTGTTGGGTCTCTGCACTTTGTGTAATTGTTCACTGTAGCACAATACAGATGTAAAATGGCAAGTAGGTGAGACAGCTCTAGTCTTTACATCACTGCCCCATTTCTGCATCAAGCCAACTCCACCTATGCTAACACAGTTATAGCTGCTGACAGAATAGAAAGCTGCAGTGTCACAGGCATTCCGCAAAACTGATTGTCATGCAGATCAATAGTGTATCAAAAATGTATTCATCTCCTTTGTATTACAGAAAAAGAATCTTTCTCTTACAAGGGGTAATTAAGTTTTTCTAGAAGCTCCTCAATAAATACTCAAGCATTCTCCTCTGTATGAAACTTCTGTCACTCCTACTCTTTCATTTACCTCGTTTTAAAAGAATCCTTCCTAGAAATAAGAACATTTCTTGCTCCACAAAACATTAACAAGCAATTTTTGTCTTCACCTTCTAGAAAAAAAGGTCTTATTTTCAGCAGAAATATATGGGATATGGGTATAGCCTAGGGTGGCATGGTTTAGTGGGAGGTGTCCCTGCCCATGGCAGGGGGGTTGGAACTAGATGATCTTAAGGTCCTTTCCAACCCTAACTATTCTATGATTCTAAGTGGAGCTTCAGGACAAGCCAATAGTCTACCGGATGCTCAGTTACATCTGCTCTGATCGACAACAGAAACCAGTTTTCCATGTTCTCAAAATGATCTGTTTTTTGGGGGGTAAAAGTTTCCATGCTAAGTCTTTACCAAAAGTTGAAATACTGTAATATTTTATAAAATTCCCTTCATATATATGTTACTTGTAGGAAAATAAGATGAAGAGCATTCCAAATTGGTAAGAGAAAATCTAAGTATGTTTTTGACCGCAGCTAAAATGCTTGAAGCTGAGAACATTTAAATGAACTGTATGAAGGTAGAATTTACATTTGCATAGGTAGTTCCACCTCAATTACAATAATCTGCAAGGAACACAAAGAATTCTAAGCCATAAGGGAGAGTGCAAAACTGAAACAAACAACACAAATCAACAAAGTCAAAACTGCTCTAGCTGTGTAGTTAAATGATTGCACACATTTTCTGCATAGACACAAAGGATAATAGTGGGATCTTACTGTACTCCCATTAAATTTTATGGCAAAATTCCCATTCACTTTAACATAAGGTAGTGTAAACGGATAACAAGAACATAAAGCCATGAAAAAGAACAGAATTCAGTCCTTCTCAATGCAGATTCCACTGCTGGCTCTGCAAGAAATTATCTGTGTGATCTTTAAGTTAAACACTTAAGAGCCTGCTTCAGCCTGCTGGTGTACACTCCGAGTTGAAGTTTCTTAAGGAGTTCCCTTTCTATACACATACAAATGTCAAAAGGAAGAAGCTGAATGGTGGGGGGAAAAAAAAAAAAAAGAGATATCTGTATTTCTCTGCAAAGTGCAAAAGAATGGCAATTTCCCATGCTCCTCTTCACCTCCATTCATTTGCAGATTTGGGCTTCATTCCCTATAAAGTACTTCCTGGTATTATTTGTATTATCTGAAAGAACTGCAGGTAATTCCTGTAGCAGAATAGGCATAGGACCTAACAGCTTCTAACTTCCCTGTCCCTGTTTTCCATTTGTTAAGGAAAGGCGAGACTGAATTACCTTGCAATTGTACTGCCATAGAGAATTCACAAAATTAAGCTTCACTACAGATAAATAAAAATACAGTCAACATTTGAAAATGTGACATAGGAAACATAATAGGCTCCAGAAGCAACACTGGGTCAGCCATTTTGTGTACATTGAGGTTTTTAATCAAAACCTCTCACTTACATGTTTAAACCTCACCGCAAAACCTCGCTATATATTTTAAGTTCTGATCCGTGGAGTTTCTTGAATGAATTAATCAGGCTTGCTTATGATTCTTTACAGTTTAGTGGTCTAGAAGTACTGAGATGAGAGGCAAGAAGAAACAAAAAGTTAGAGCATTAAAAAAGTGCAAGCAAAGTGGACAACATAGATGACAACAGAGGGAACATCAGAAAAAAACCCAATCCATTCCACTGCAGCAAAGGAGCAAAAATCTGACCAGAGACCTTCTTTCCAAGTTTTGTTTTTATTTTTAGACCCTGTTAAAACATTTCCAAGATGTCTTTGAAAAGCAGTAATTGTGATATTAAATTTTATTGAATTTTCCTGGGCACTGATTTGTGTACAGGCTTTATACCAAGTTCCCACGAAGCTGTAAAACGCTTAAAATACTGTCTGTGCAAATGCAAAATTTATGAATTCACACATCTCTGGTTGATTTATGTGAAATAATAATGCACTATTTAATGCTTAAACATGGCTAGGAGCAATGCTAGGCTATCAAGATGTACAATGAAATAATAGATTTATAAGACAGATAACCTTCCTGCCTAGAGAAGCTTGTTTAAAGGTGTTGTACAGATATATTAAACTATATGTAATTTTATACTAACTTAATGCTGTAGGCCTATACTGAAAGGAGGAAAAGATTACTGCCACAGTATTTGCAATAATAAAATGATCTGGCTATTCAACATAAGGTATCAGAGGAGTGGAAAAATATTCTTTATTATTTCAAACTTTTTACTCCTCTCTTTTGATTTAATTTAAACATTTAACTATCTTTGCATTTCATAGCTCATTGTCATCAACTCTCATCTGATTTATCAAAATTGCTTTTGTTTCACCCTCCAAGGGCGAGATCTTGTCTTCCTCTCCGACACTAAATAACAACATATTCAGTGATTTTTGCACTGAAATAAAAGGGACTTTATATGGGACATGGTGGCCCTTTCAGGAACAGACTTCTGTGGAGGTAGAAACTACCACTATGACATTGCTGTGGGTGATAGCTTCTACCTATCCGCAATGTATGCCTGGCAGGGCATGCAAGGGGAGCAGGATCTAGTAGACAAGCAGTATGCAATATTGCATAGCAACACAATATTGACTGACATTAGCTGGACAACGTGTAAAATACTATGAAAGATGGAAACTTAGTATCACATATTTAAGAACTTGTACTATTAATTCAACAACAGGTATCCTCTCACACACTCACATGCTTGAGCAGCACCCATGGACACCACACAGAATATTCTACCATGTTCATGTTTCTTTTTGTCAGAATAGTTCATAGCTTGTTTGCCTGGTGTCTTTTTTATTCAGTACTAAACAAAAGGATTTTAAATAAAAAGGTCATTTAGGAAATGTTCACAATATAAAGGTATTTTCACAGAAATTCTGAATAAGACTCTCCTTGGAAAGGAACTTCCATGCTTGTTCTTGGTTTTTTTCATTCTACTGCTGAGTTTTTAGATATTCAAGAGAGTAGGCTTGCTTAATTCAATCAATTACAAAGATTAAATGGAGTGCAAGCACACTGATGGTCAATGTTATTTAGTAGACACAAAAAATGACCACAATTTTTTTAGTATTATTGTGGTTTAAGCCCAGCTGTAACTCACGCAGCCGCTCTCTCACTCCCTCGCCTTCCCCTCACCCCGCTCCAGGGGGAATGGGGAAGAGAATCGAAAGAATGTAACTCCCATGAGTTGAGATAAAAACAGTCCAGTAACTAAGGTATAACACAAACCACTGCTGCTGCCACCAATAATAATAACGATGAGGGAAACAACAAGGGAAGAGAATACAACTGCTCACCACCCGCTGACCAATACCCAGCCCGACCGAGAAGTGATCTAGCCCTTCTGGGTAACTGTCCCCAGTTTTTACATCCTGGGCATGATGCGCTGCGGTGTGAAATACCCCTCTGGCTAGTTTGGATCAGGTGTCCTGTCCCTGCTCCCTCCCGGCTTCCCCTCCTCTCTGGCAGAGCATGAGGCTTTCAGGAAGTCCTTGGTTAGAGTAAACATTACTGAGCAGCAACTAAAAACATCGGTGTTATCAGTGCTGTTCCCAGGCCGAAAGTCAAAAACACAACACTGCACCAGCTACTAAGAAGGAGAACTACTACTGCTGAACCCAGGAAAAGTATATAGCTTGCCAAGATTACCACAGACTGAATCCTCTCCCTGTTTGATACTCAGGCCATGAGAATGCTCAGAGCACAAGCTGAAAATGTTCAAGTAACTCCAGGTTTTTATATGCAATTACTGGCTTATAAACACATAGAAAAAGCAAACTGGTCTAAATCCAGTACAAGATGTAAGCAGCTAGAACAAAACCAAGACAAAAGGAAGACATATTTTGTATAAAATTAAGTTGAAATACCTTCCCACTCAACCAGTTAGCTAAATCCAGTAAAGCCACCCCGCTTGGCTTTAAAGTTCCTCAGACAACTGTAGATCTCCTTCTGCAGATGGACAGGTCAGTCTGAGCAAGGCAACATCCATGTTATATCTGGACTCACCTGAGATGCATGAATCAGGCAGTTCAGTTATCAACTTCAGGGGATTTCCAGAAAGTAAGGATAGGATATGTCTTTTCTAATTTTAAATACTCACAATGCAGATGTCTCCTCATTAGCAGGCAAGGTGGTTTTAGCATCGATCTATATCATATTTGAGATGAAGGTCAAGATGAATCATAGCCTAGAGATGCTCATTTCTTTACATTGACTGAGAGCAGAAACTAGAGGGTCAGAGCTCTATACTGTAGTCTACAGACAAGATGAATTCCATAGTGAGCTCTTAAGACAAAGGGTTTGGACCTTGTTCAATGCTTTCTTTCATTTGATCTTAATCTAAATTAATAAAGAATACGGAAGCTATATAATGAGTTTATTATACAGAATAATTGGAAGCAATGGTGTTTCCAAGATCTCTGTTGCTCCAAGGAAGGAGGGAAGCAAACCAGAACTCATTGCAGAGATTTCCCCTAACTCAGTGGCTGTACTGGACATCTGGATTGAGTCACAGTATTGCGCACTCCGTTCTCCTCTGAGCTTGCAAAACTGCTGTCTCCTACAAGGAAGAGGAAGAAGACCCTTTCTATTCTCTGTTATCAGCAAGGAGGACACAGTTGATTCTGACTTATATTAAATTGTTCTTTGATGATGTTCTACATTTTTAAAGAATCCTAGAGACTTCCAGCTAAACCTTTTAACACCCTAATGAGACAGGGGAATTGCTGTTCTGCCTCCTTCTAAATGAAGGAACTGAAAGACAGACATCACGATCTATTCATTTAAAAGCATTTACTAAATTTGAGTAATTCAGTATCTGGATTCTCATTTTGGGACTCCCAAAGCATAACTTTGAAAGATAATCAGTACCCACTGCTCTAAGCTCAACAGGAACTGAGATGATTCACCTCCTATGAAAAAAATCACACTGAAGACCTTTCAATGTAAGCACGCAAGAGGCAGATCACACAAAATAGTCGGCCCTTTTCAACATGTTTTCCTAAATTAATGGCTTATAAAGAAAAAATCAAACAAAAAATCCCACCATCTGCTAGTCACTCTAGCATTAACAGCACAGAAAGAGAAGCAAATACTGTATTTGAGCATGTAAATCATATATCTTCATGTTGCATAACTACTTATGTATGTTAGTTTGCAATTCCAATATTAATCACAGTTCCTTATTCTAAACAGAAAATAAAAACTCACAGAACCATAAATACTTAGTGGTTTTTTTTCTGTATTTATTCCATTGTCAGCAGTGGCTAGCATATAACAAACATTCTATGAGGAAAGAAGTTTGTTTTGTGCTAATGACACTTCCAATAGCCATTTAACCCCAGATGAAGTAGAGTGCAGACAGTTTCATATACATGTAGGTGTCAAGACTTTTTCTAACCAGTAAAACTGCTTTTTCAAATTTTAGGAAGAAATTAAGTCCAAGCCATGCAAAATTTTACTTCCACAAATGTTAGCCACAGCTGAAGAATGTTTCCGCATGTTCAGAGGCTGTGCAAATATTGTTTTAAGCCAGTGTATTACTGAGTATTTATGGCTATACATCTTGCAAAGGCACAAACAAGACGGTGAAGGAAATCATGATGGTGAAGGGAATTCATGAATCGTGGTGCCTCAGTGGCTCAAAATTTATTGTACAGCTCCCCACTGGGGAAAAAAACAACTTGTAAGAGAGACAAGACAACCCCCACTGTGAACACAGCTACCCTTTCCATCCTTAATCTGTGCAAATCCAGCCACTTTAAACTTCTCCAACTGACAACTTCAGCTCTAAATCCTCCATTACCTAAATTTGCAAAAATGTCAGATAAAAGAGTTGCAACTATAGTTCCACAACCAGCAAGGAGAAATACAAGATTAACGATGTATTAACACGTGTGTATTCAACAAGTACCGTTAAAGCCACTTAGAGCTAAATTCTCTCCTCCATTAACTAGAGATTTGCCACCAAGATTCGATGAAGGATACACAAGGAAACTTGCCTTAGGTAACCACAGGAGGACAAAAATAAAATCCACTAGCTTCATTCAAGGGCATTTTTTAACTAAGTTGTAGTAAAATTACTGAGAAAACTTCCAAAGTAGGTAACAAAAATTATTCCACGTGGGTATACTCTCTGAGGAAGAATTATATAATACCAAACTCTGATATAATACACCACAAATACACAATACACATTATATCTTACCATGGTCCCTATGTTCATAACATCCAGCTAATAAAAGATTAGCTCACCACTGAAAGTACAGAAACTCTCTGCAAGTCTATCTTGATGCTTTTCAATGAGCAACCAAAAAACATTGTAAAATACAATAAATAGAAGAGTAAAAATGTGAGTTAAATACAGCATTAGAAGACGAGAAGAATTTAAGTTTAGATGCTGAAAATATCCCTCAAGATCCAAATATAACACACAAACAAGTACACATCAACTCCATCAGATTTCTCATAATCACTTATACAATCTTAACATTTTTAAGAGAAGACTGTATAGTCCTGTGAGATGCTAGAAAGGAATGTTTGTTAAATATGTAAATCGTCAGGAAAAGAAAGTAACTACAAATTAAGGTTAATCATAAAATAACTGTAGCTTTATTTCCAATGTGATTATGAACTGAAAATGGAACACATGTCAGTGGAGGGACTGACAGAGAATGCACCTCAACCCAAGGTCACCATTCTGGGTATTCACATACATAAAACCATCATATGAACAGCCCAACAAGCTACCTATTGCACACAAGGCCTACTGTTCTAGCCAGTACCTATATTCAAGCTAAACTTTCAAAGACTTTTGAAGAAAGGAACATATGCTACATGCTGAAACTGCTAATATACAAATATTCTAAACATTTTAAGTTGTTCTAGGAGACACTGGGTACATACTTTAGCATACAGTTGAACAGACATTAAATGCTGGGATAAGTTGCTGTAGCTATGAGTTAAGTATTACAGTATATATTATGTGTTTATTTAGACAAATATATGTGTTATTTCTTGCTTAATCTTCTTTCTCAAAATTGTGCTCTTGCATCAGAACATCACATATCAAATTCTAAAATAAAACCAAAAACCACCTGAACCAAAAAATTAATTCTGATTTCTACTAGTCTCATGTAAACTCAAAGTTTTTATTGTCAGTTTGAGCCATTTTTAGTTAAGTCTCACAAAATTGTTTTTATTCCGCTATGTGTAACTAAAATGAAGTAGCTCAACTTTCGAAGAAAATGCTCCATTAGGCTATGACTAAGCATGGAAAGTTTAAGAGCCCAGGAGGGAATTTTCTGCAAAATTACAAGCAATTGAACATTTCCACTACAATTAATCATGTGCCCTAGGAAATGTACATCTCAGACAATTAAATTTTCTCCCTCTTATGCTCAGTACAGCATTTTCAATTGGTCATAAGCTTTCCCTGATTCCATTTTCTCAAAGTGAATGGTCCTCCTCCAAGTGTTTCTATGCCATTTCATAATGTTAAGTCTACCAGTTTGTTTAACAATTTTACAACATGGCACTTAAAGCTATACTTCTGCAGTCATGTGTACCTAAAAGTAATTTCATTCCCCTGAATAGCAGGCATTATAGCTCCAGCTGTCCCCAATAAATAAACATGGGAGATGTAGTTAGTACAATTAAAAAAAAATTATCTTCAAGCAAGCTTGATAATTTTGTTATACTACAAATATCTGACATGGAATGACAAAACTTCAGTCCAAAGACTATTTTGAATATCAGAAAATATCATGGAATTTGGTCTGTTTTGATGCAATGAATGCAATGGCAGAATTTTATCAACCAGCAGCCTGCTCTATCTGCTTCAGTTCAGAGCCATTGATCCTACGAAATGGTAGACCAGTCAAGTTATATATTTGAGCGCTGATCACCTCCTACCATCACCAGCAGTTTTAAATGAGCTGAGGCAAACTAGTAAACAGAAGCTCCAAAACAAAACTGAAAACAAGACACCTTGACATAACGCACTAATGCATTCCAGTGTCATCCAAAACATAAAGCTTTGCTGTCCTGAGGGCACAATGTACAAGGGCTTCTGCAACTCATCTCAGACCAAAGTGGCATCCTGACAAGTGAATAATCTCAGGAACACAATGAAACTCAACAAGTAAAGACCAGTTCAAAGCTGAGTTTATTTATTTATTTCTTTTAAACACAGTTACCTTGGTATTTAGGCGCTATCATTACTTAAACTGCAGATTAAAGCTAGGAAGCCTGCAAAATACTTCACTGAGGAATGTTTTACTTCCCAGGTGCCAGAG
This sequence comes from Psilopsiagon aymara, assembly GCA_024733675.1. Taxonomy (NCBI): domain Eukaryota; kingdom Metazoa; phylum Chordata; class Aves; order Psittaciformes; family Psittacidae; genus Psilopsiagon; species Psilopsiagon aymara. Next base: position 6,260 of record JANRGW010017103.1, on the reverse strand, counting down.
ACACTTTGCAGAGAGTCTTGGGATACTGAGAAAAAGAGTAAGAAACAATACTGTGTCTCTCTTCCTTCCGGCATGTCACATCCCCCCTCAATATGGGAAAAACCAACTTGTGAATTTATTGTCCCTCCACCCATCTGCTTGACAGAAGGGGCTGTAACAATCTCAGACACCTCTTGGAAGCCTGAGAATCATATCTGGTGGTGTTCTGCCTGCCAGTCTCATAACAACTGCAGAAACGGGGTGCAGTTTTCCTGTGCTGAAACCCAAAGAAAATAAAATTGCAATATATTAAAACCAAAAAATGTTTGTGTGCTGAGAGAAAATACAATTCTTGTTCTTTTCCAATTAGTGAAACCCTGTATCTGCATTTATCTACAAGGAGGTTTCTATGCAGTGAAGAGGAATTATTTGTTTCTGGCAGCAAGATTCCCATACTTAAAGCCCCTAACTGTATTGGTCATTCCTGAGCACTTTTTCCTCTCTGCAATCTGAAAATCCTCTGGATGTGTGGACTAGTTGTGCAATAAACCACTGCATTAATACATATCCTGAATGACTCAACTTGTTATATTTGCTTTTTTATCTATATTCATTGTACTTCTCAAAGACAGTACTACTGAAGATTACATTGTTTGACTGGTGCCTAAACAATGTAGAGGTAAGCTCTTAACATGCAAAGCAATCAAATTAACAAGCCAATATTAAGATACTTTTCGTCCCCTCTTTTTTTATGGTAGTAAATGCAGATCACAATAAGTTCAATGTGATTTACAAGGTGTTAATAAACCCTTAGGTAAATAAGTATCTTTATGATTCTCAAGGAGTCCTGAGATTGCCAGGCAGCCTTAGATTCATAGCTGGTTGCGCTACAAGAATAAAAACAACAGAAAAAACTTTTTGAGTACAGTCACAGAAGAGGCTAATACAGTGAGATGGTTCCCTCTTCTGGCCAAAGCTGGAGGAGGCTAAACAATGATTTTAATTTTAATTGAAATCAGATTATTTGTAGAATTAAAATTATAAATGTAAGTCTAATTTTATTTTACAACAAATTCATCTGAACATTTTTACAATGTATCTTCATAAATCAGTTCAGAGATGAGGTAATTTTCAGAAAACTCTTTAGTGAAGGTCATATAGCTGGTCTGTGGAACTTCATATTTAGATTACCTCACTGATAAGCAAATATTAGCATAGGCCTCAGAAACATGTTTCCCCACTCACTGTTTTCATAATGAACATGCATTCCGCAAAAGGAGCAAAATACAAACAATAGCTAAAGCTAAACTGAAAGATTACTTAGAGCGTATTAAAAAAAGCCAAGAGTCATTCCCTGATAGCTGATTGTGACTAACCTTGTAATTTCCAACAATGCTCCAATCAAAACAGCTGCTGGTATCTATGGCCATGGAAGTGCAATAATGCTGAATTACATATGTTATATATATAATTATATATTATTTTTATACATACTGCACCTGAGAACCTATAACAGTGCTGGTACTCATTCAAGAGCATATATTATCTTTTACTGCAAAGTAAATGCAAAAATGATCTAATATATGAAATTGTATCAAGAAGGCAGGAAATACCAAGTTGAACTGAAAGAACAACTCCTAGGGCAATCAGCAAAATATATTTATATTAATAATATCATTTTAGAGTTTAGTACATAATTTTCTGGCTTTATATAGTCAGAGGCTATTTTGGACCTCATCCAACGAGATAAGATCAGCAAAATAAAAAATGTAGAAGCCAGAGAAATGCCAGAAATATTGATAATCAGTTGTTACAAAATACCAAAGAAATAAACTCATCTTTAAGAATCACCACAATATCTTACAACAGTATTAAAGCTCCTTGAGAGATCATTCAGAGCACACTTGGTAACAGCTAACCACAGGAACACAATGCATAAGGACATCTAACAAAGAGCTGAAAAGCTGCAGTAACACACTTCCTGGTTAATTCCCATCAAATGAATGGGACTTCCACAGGACCCAAAGTTTTATTCTGATTCTAAAGCTTTAACAGATAATGAGGAATTTAGGAGTAATGTTAATAGTCAGGTTACTTACTGAAATGCATGTAGAAGTAAGGAGAGACATAAAACTGTGTATCTGATGCTTCACGGTAGTTTGTTATAAGCAGACCAAGTTCAAAAAAGTTTAAAGCTAAAAAGACTATTGCCGCATTTGAACACCTATCTACTTGTCTCTGGGCACCATTTCTCCTCTCTTTTTAAATTACACCTTGAAGAAAGTCCCTGAAATCCAATTTTTTTTTGTAATTATTTTTTTTTATTTATTTATTTCAATCACAATTACTGCAATACGTTCCTGACAAAAGCCAACACTAAGATTTGGAACTGAAACAATGTGCTATCCAAACTGCTACTTTTCTGGGACATTATATTGCCTCTCCTAGGGGACCTGCGACTGCTCAGTCACTGAAAATCCTATAGGCCCTAACTGCTACAATAAAAAACAATAGATAGATTTCACTGTGCAACATATGCCACTCAAACCAGAAAGGTACCTGCTTAATGATGAAAAATTGGGGAAGGACATGCTCAAATATTTATTCTATTCTCTTGTGCTTTAGAACTTATGCTCTGTTAGAATTCAGCATGAACTCACAGTACTAAAGGTCTTCATAAGTGTATCCTTTCCCTCTCTCCCAAGTTGATGTGGCCAACTAGTTCCAAATTCCTTTAATACCACTTCTTTTTCTTTCACTTGTCTTGCTTCATTTATTATTCAGACACTGAGCCTACTGCCTGTGGCTCATATCCTGCTTTTTTTTTGTTCAGGGAAAATCATAGCAAGTCAATCAAAGCTTAGTGTTATAACAGTAACAAAACAGGGTTAAAAGCAAACAGAGCATACTGTTTTGGCTCTACAGCAGCCCACAGAGAACTGGGAAGCAAGAACATGGATAGGGAAAGAGAAGATTTTGAACAAGGTGCAATCTTGTGTACACACAGCAGGGAAAAAAAAAATCGTTTTCCACTAAAATTGTTCCATAAAAAACTGTGTGAAAAAAAAAAAAAAAAAAAAAAAAAGGCAAGTCTTCAAGTCTTGCTTTGCATTAAGAGCTATTTACAGTAGCAAACAGAGCACAGCCAAGGCACTGGATTGAGTACTAACCTATAACAATCTACACCAAGCTGCTGCATGTTGTGCAGTATGGCCTCATGCCATGCCAACTAGCACTCTCACAGATAATGCCCAGACTTGGTCTGCAGGCTAGCGCAGAACATGGGCTGTTATCAATACACAGTGGAGATAAGGGCAGTCTATTGTAGCAGAAAGAAGACAAGCAAGGGGCAAGAATTAATTTACCTTTCAAGAACACAAGTCATTAATTTGCCATTCTAACTCTTCCTTCTCTGCATCACTTGGACACCTTTTACATACAACTTTGAATCATGTCTTTCCAATTAAGATTTTAGGAAAAGAAATGATTTCATGAAGCACATTGACCTTAAAAGAGCTGAATTTTCTGACATAATAGTGTTCAGTTGCAGCTTTTCTAACAAGTTCTGCCATAGCACTCCCACAGGTACTGTGAATGCTAATTTATTAAAGTTTATATCAACAAAATATCCTAATTATAACCTTATTTACAGCTGTTTCTGGAGAAGTAAAGACTGCAACTTGCAATATGGACAGCACCTTATACATCACTAAACTTTTTACTTGGATAAAAAAATCAGGAGGTAAACCAAAACACACCACTTGGCTTCAAATGACTATTTTGTCCTGGAAGTTCAAGGTAATTGGCAAGTTCATTGTATTTGCTTTGCATGGCAAGGTTTTGGTAGTGAGGCATGGGGCTACATGACTGCCTTCTGTGAGAAGCTGCCAGGTCCAATGGGGCTAATGCAGCCAGCTCCAAGTCAGACCCACTGCTGGCAGAGGCCAAGCCCAGTAGTGGCGCTTCTGGGATAATATATTTAAGAAGGGGGGAAAATTACTGTGCAGGACCAATAGCAGCTAAAGAGGAGTGAGAATATGTGAGAGAGACAGTTCTGCAGATATCAAGGTCAGTGAAGGAGTAGAGGAGATGCTCCAGGCACCAGAGCAGATTCCCCTGCTGTGGGAGGCTGTGCCCCTGCAGCCCATGGAGGTCCATGGTGGAGCAGATGCACCTGCAGCCCGTGGAGGACCCTGCGCTGGAGCAGCGGATGACTGAAAGAGGCTGTGACCCTGTGAGAAGCTCATGCTGGAGCAGGCTCCTGGCAGGACCTGCAGCCTTGGAGAGAGGAGCCCATGTGGAGCAGGTTTGCTGCAGGGCTTGTGACCCTGTGTGGGACCCCATGCTGGAGCAGCCTATTCCTTAATGGCTTCATCCTATGGAAGAGACCCACACTGGAACAGTCTGTTCCTGAAGGGCTGCACCCCATGGAAGGACCCACATTGGCTTGATAGGATTTTCAGGGAATGAGCAGGTCTTGTAGGAGAGGCAAATAATGTCAAAGACAAATATCAGTTGGAAAGCAAACTTCTCCTGACGAGGAAGCAGCAGCAGAGACATGTGATGAACTGACTGTGAACCCCTTTTCCCATCCCCCTGTGGTACTGGTAGGGAGGAGGTATGGAATTCAGGAGTAAAGTTAAGCCTGGGAAGAAGTGAGGGATGGAGAGAAAGTGTTTTCAAGATTCGGTTTTATTTCTCATTATCCTACTCTACCTTGATTGGTAATAAACTAAACTCCTCAAGTCAAGTCAGTTTTGCCTGTGAGGGTAGATGGTGAGTGAACCTTCCCTATCCATGAGCCTTTAGTTATATTTTCTCTTCCCTGCTCTGTTGAAGAGAGGAGTGACAAAGGGGCTTGGTGGGCACCTGACATCCAGCAATGGTCAACCCCCCACACTAATAAAAGCAAAATCACTTTTAAATCAAAAAAGTTACACAATATTCAGAAACATCAGAAACATTTTGCAGATGAAAATTATGCTATGGGCCAAAATGGGACTTAAGTAATGCTTAGTTTTATGTTTCTCTTGCATTTAATTATAGTGAATTTTAATGTTAGAATGATTCAACATTTAAAGGTTTCCTTAACTTAAGCTATTTGCACATTTACACAGCAGCAAGATTTGCTTATAATGGCAAGTTTTTAAAATTTGACTTCTTGGAATAAATCTATGAATAAAATGTTACTTCTTGTATAAGCTTGACTTGTTATATAAAAGAATGACAGAGAAAGATTTTGCAGAGCAAAAAATCAGAACGTTTTGAATATTCAAAGAAGCTTTTTAAATGTCCTTTGTCTCAGATGATTTGCTTCCCAAGTCTTAACTTCCCCAACAATGCCCGCACTAAAAATGATAACATTGCCAGATGACATCTAATCATTCCCCACACATGGAGTCCACCTGAATAAAGAGGAATTAAGAGAAAAATTCTGCCAATTTCAATGATGATGAGCAGTACCTCCAAAGTAAGGCATTTAAATGACAAAATTAAAGGCAAGAAAGCGATAGTTAATAGAAGTAAGTATAGGCAGACTGAATCCCAAATTTCTAGATTTATGAGGAACCTGTATTAATTTAAAATTACTAATTTTGTACAAAAAATACTGATTCTATAGAAATTACTAAATTATTATTTAAATAACATAAAATTACTAAATTAATATAAATTACTATCAGTTGTTTTATACCATTCTGTACCTAGTTTCTAGGATTTTCTTGGTGCAGGAAAAATATCAATCAGAATGCATTCATATTGATATTGCCATTTCCCTGAATAAACACAGGATTTTATTACCACAACTAAGAGCAACAAATCCAAAAGATAAAATTTCACACTTGAGCAACCTGAAATTTTCACATGCAGCATTTCCTTTCTTTTTTTCTAATCAAGTAACAGTCAGATTTTAGTATGTGAAGATTTTAGCATTTTTTGAATCAGATCTCATGAGTAGAAGGCTCAAAACTTCAGTCACATGTGTAGAAGATTTTGGGGAAAGACAAAAGCTTGGTTATTTAGATCCTCCTCCAGTACCCACCCCCCCCCCCTCCCCAGTTTCTTAAAAAAATACTCTATCAATCAATATTTACTCTGAAAGATGTTACTAATAATTCTGTTAAACAGCCATGATACTACCTTGTTCCATACACCATTTTCTCATAGTTTTCAAGAAAAAAAAATTAATCATACCCTCAAAAAACAAGAAAAAAAAAAAAACAAACAACAATCCCCCCCCCAAAAAAAAAAAAAAAAAAAAAAAACAAACCAAAAACCCCCAA